>JAMRYI010000770.1:0-74801 GCA_029231635.1 Ditylenchus weischeri | reverse complement strand
GCACGCCATATATCGAAGGATTGGTGGTTGTCAAGAAAAATCCTGACTCAGAAGCTGGCAAGACGCAAAACAAGAAATAAATATATCTATTGACAATATCTGTTGTTTTTGTCTACATCTATAAATGAAGTTGTTTGTTTGGGAGTATATTAGTTGCTTTGCAGAGTTAGTTAGTTTTTTAGTAGTTGGATTGGTTTCTAGTCTTGGTTAGAGGGCTTTTTTCATTGAAATTTGAAGGTCCATATCAGGTGATTGAGTATCCCGCAAGTCATTTATTAATGTTCTAGTTACTGAGTGTTTTACTGGTGATTTACGGTGTTTTACCTGTCCAGGCGCCGTGATTTGCGAGTTTTTATGAAGTGTTTTGCGAAAGTTCTGTCATTTTTGTCTGCATCAAAAATTAAGTTGATTATTTGGGTTTCTGACAGAATCATGTATTTGTGTTGTCACGTCATTTCATATTTCATCGTTCATTTAGCAATGATGTTGGTTTTTTTGCTTAGCCTGCAGTACCATCTTTCACTGACTCAAAATGCAGACATTTGTGTGGCCTGCCCTTCCAGTGTTGTTCATTTTCCATATGTGTAGCTCTCCGCGTACTCTTGGGTATTATGAATCGCACAACAAGCGTTCTAAGATGTCTAGACCTAGGATTTTTGTTTTAACGTGCAGCCATCTGATACTTATAATGACCGCTAGAATCCAGTAAAGATTTAATAATATTAACAAAGCAAGTCGCGTAACATCGTTTTTTTCATATTTCATCGTTCATTTATGCTGGGTCAGAGGAACGACTATCACCTCGTGACAGTGAAATTAGTCAAAATATGGCTCAAACTTACAATGTTCGTCTTTGAACTTGTGATAGTTTTCAATGAGCATAATTTTTTCTTATATTCTTGTTGCTCGACAAACATCCTTGACTCTGTACGTTCACGTACGCTGGCCTACCCTGCACCTGCGTTATCTTTTTATGATATGACGTCTTCTTGTTAGATTTTTAACCTTTTTCATACCTTTTTATAATTCATTTATGGCTCTAGGTCAGTTGATTCACAGTCAATTGGTCCGCGGTCAATTGGTCCACAAAATTTTATCACATCCAAAGGCTGAACAAACTTTACTATTTAACCTAAAATCGTGTGCTGAAAACGGTTTGTTAAGATCAAAATTCTGTTTTGATTATCTAGAAACTCAATATCCTGGATAGGTACATATTCTGAGGTGATCGACCCTAAATTTTAGTGAATTTTTTGGAGTGGGCATACAAATCATGCTCTCTTTATAACATATTGGTGCCTTGAAGCCTCGGTTTGTAAACAGCCCAATATGGTTTTAACTTATAACACTTGAAAAACTGAGGTAGTACACATTCTCTAGGTGGATGTCCAGCTGGACAACTTGAGTACAGTCTGAAAATTTGACGACAGAAAACCCGCTTTTAATTTTTACTAATGTATTTAGAACATCATTTCAGGCAAGATAGTACTGTTGGTTTGCCCATTCAGAAAAATTTCCTAAATTTTGTCGACCACCTCAGAGTGGGTGACAAAACAGCATTTCGGTCTTAATAGTTTAATAAATTTAATTTTTTTAGTCTTTGAATCGAATAGCATGGCTTGTTCAGCCTTTAGATGTGATGAAATTTGGTGGAATAATTAACCGCACGCCATTTATGATAGATTCTGCATATTCTAAATATCGACTGGAAAACAAAAAAGATTTATATGACATAGTACCTGATCGCTTTATCCAGTATGCTCATTGAAAACTATCACAAGTTCAAAGACGAAGATTGTAAGTTTGAGCCATATTATATAGACTAAATTTTCAAAACTGTCACGAGTTAAAAGTGTCAGGAGTTGATATTCTACCGGGTCAGAGCAACAAAATAAGGAAGTGATTAAAAAAGGCCTCTTGAGCAAACACATTTGCTGTGCCGGAAGTTAATTATTTCACATTGTTTACATTGGGATAAGAGATACATGTGAGCTCAGTTTCTTTCTTTGATATTTCGTGCACGCCATATATCGAAGGATTGGTGGTTGTAAAGAAAAATCCTGACTCAGAAGCTGGCAAGACGCAGAACAAGAAATAAATATAACTAAATATATCTATTGACAATATTTGTTGTTTTTATCTACAAATGAGATTATAATAATGAGTTGTTTGTTTGGGAGTCTATTAGTTGCTTTGCAGAATTAGTTCGTTTTTTAGTAGCTGGATTGGTTTCTAGCCTCGTTCAGAGGGCTTTTTTCTTTGAAATTTGAAGGTCCATAGATCGAGTATCAAGCAAGTCATTTATTAATGTTCTAGTTACTGGGTGTTTTAGTGGTGATTTACGGTGTTTAATCTGTCCAGGCGCTGTGATTTGCGAGTTTTTATGAAGTGTTTCTCAAAATTTCTGTCATTTTTGTCTGCATCAAAAATTAAGTTGATTATTTGGGTTTTTGACAGAATCATGTATTTGTGTTGTCACTTCATTTCATATTTCATCATTCATTTAGCAATGATGTTGGTTTTTTTGCTTAGCCTTTTCGGCAAGAGAGGCATTACTAGCAAATACATACCATAGTTGTAGTCATCGCCAAATTTTTTTCTTCGTTTCTGATAGCTGTAGCTACAATGGCTTCGCACCCATGTTCTGTGACCAACCTTTATAAAACATATTATAGAAAATTTTAAAAGCAAAAGACTCGCTTGATGAAATCTCCACTTGCAGCCCAAAACCAAGCTCTGCCATTGCATCCACCAACGACTCGCTAATCGCATTCTGCTGAGACTTTTCCTGCATTCGCACCTCTCAGATTGCTACCACGATAGTACATCTTGCTTTGATGCGTATACTTTTTGTTTCCCTGATTCGAGTGCAAGGCATGCGGCTTCTTCAATAAGGCATCCATCTATAGAACAGAGGGTAAACATGGTATGAAATTGGGTAGAGGGAAAAGAGAGGAAATGCGAAAAAATTATAAGGGTTACAATCAGTGTTTTCGAAATGAAAAATGAAAATTTTCATTTTCATTCTTTTGACTGTATATTTTCAATTCATCAATTTCTGGTTTCAATTTTCCTTTTGTACTTTTCAATCCTAGTGCTGTGGACAAGACTTCGGTGCGGGCTAACATCTCGGACACTTTTTTAGCTAGCAGTTTTTAGAATTATGAAATTTTGGTATATTTAGCTATAGAATTTTTCGGTCTCCAGATCTTGATTTTAGAGAGCACTGACGACTGTTTTGATTTATGCTCAAATCACTTCAAAGATCTATAATCACTTGAAACCACTTCAAACTACCCCAAACCGTTTGAAGGATCTCAAACTACCCGAAAGAGCGCTCAACACCATAAACCAATGAGAATCACCCTAAAAACACCAAAGACCCAAAACAAAATTTGTGTCTTGGTATATCGACTATGCATCTTTTTGGTCTCAAGATCCTGATTTAAAGGACACAGAAAATTGTTTTGATTTTCGCTCAAACTATTCGACCACTTCAAGTCACTTTAAACCACTTCGATCGCCCCACACCCGGTCTATTTAGTTCTAAAATCTCTTCGTCTCAACATCTTGATCTATCGATTAACAGCTATCAACATTTATTCCAGAAAAACCAGTCAACAAAATCAACACACACTATCGTTACAATACACAACAAGTTGAGAATTAAGTAAATCAAAATTTGTTCGATTTCTGTTTCCATTGACGCCAAACCAGCCTGTGAGAATATTCTTTCGATGGGAGCACTAGTAGCAGGAACGGTAAGGATTTCAAGAGCCAACACCGCCAGAGAATGCCAGTCCTGAATGCACCAAAAAATTTCTAAGAATTTCAGAATATTTCTAGGCACTTTACCGATGATACATAATTACAACAATACCTGATTGATCCAGAGCTCACCAGCACTGCTTCCAGCCCCTTGTACAATGTGAAGGACGTTAAGAATCCAAGACTTTGTTCGACTGCTTCTACCCTCTGTGCGTCGTCTGTTTCCTGCGCTTCAGAATTTAGCTGAGAGATAAACTTGTCAAGCGTATCATTCGAATTTGCGATGGTTCCTGCCAAGTTCTTTGCAACTTGCATCTGTTGATCGGATGGAAGCTAAAATTACAAATGTGAAATTCCGGTAGACGTAACATAATTTTGCGGTTCCGCTGCTCGTATTGCAGTAACATTATCTTAAAACATACCAGTTGCCTAATCCATTCCGCTGCTTTTTCCAGATCGTCTTCTCGCAGACATAAAGAAGTTCGTGGATCCATTGCGCAAGCCAGCAAAAACGTCGGATCGAAGTTAACTCGGTTCAAGTTTTTCGAGTTTTCAGTGCACTGAATCGGAGCTTCATAGCCTTTTTAGTTGCATCGAATCGGTTCATTAGTCTTATTTTCAAAGTACTGTGGCTCTTCGGCAGCTAAAAGTGTAATTGCATTCGAAAATTGCAGGACTAAAGGATAACGAAACAAACTTTGAAATCTTTGCTGATAAGGTCAATGAAATTTCTCATTGCAGGGTGAAGAATACAATTTATGGACATTGACGGGATAGCCAACACACCTGAAAACGCGTGATTGATCCTTTCTGTCCTAAAAAGGGTAACGTTCAAAAGACATAAAATGTGCTAGAAAAGGGACCTGCTTAGAAAAACACGATCTGTAGACGTATTCTCTGAGCTTCTGGAAACTTTATCATCCGGGTGTTTTGTTTCCCAGTGGTACTTGAGAGTCGTGACAGTAGCATTGTCAACCTTGTATTCCTAATCAAAAAATAAAAGTGTCAGAGAAGGGCACAAAGACCTTTCTGCAAGTTATACACCGAAGATATAAGACATCATCCTTGGATACTTCGTCAAACTTGCTCCAAATTAGATGCAAGCGCTTTCTTTTCGGACTCGGCGATTGTAACTTACAATACCGAAAAATTCCGACCGAAAAATGGTCGACCGAAAAATGTCCAACCGAAAAATGTCCAATCCCTAATTTTAAAACGATTAAATCTTTTTTACATCTTTCATTCAAATTACATTTTACAGGGTAAGTCAAGATTTTCTTTGTTGTTTTGACCTTATCCATCCAAAGGACACCTACAAACCAAGAGCCAAACAACAGGGGGACCAAGCAAAAATCGTGTTTTTCACATTATACAGTAGCGGAAAAAAGTGATGACTCAAGCGCTATTTTCATGAAAATCATCGTTTATTTTGATTTAAAAATATACATTGCGAAAAAGCGTAAATGGCATATGGAGCTACATTCTTTGGCTACATTTTGACTACAAAATTGCTTATATATGCACTTTTCCCCAACTGTCAAATTACATCTGTTTGAAACACCTTCATTTCTTAGGCGGAAAAAAAGTGACGACTCAAAACACTGTTTGTTGGATTTTAGTGTATTTTTTTGCTGTGTTTGATTTATTTTGTCATCTTTTGCTTACAAAACTGCTGTTTAGACTAAATGGCTCGCAAAGAACTGGTGCCCGATGTGAAAGAAGACGTTCGTGCTAAGGAAGGCGGTTCAACTGATCGATGTGGCTGTCTGTTCAAAGTTGGCCAGAAGACGGTTCGAGGGAAGCGCGTGAGTCAAAATCCGTTCCAAAGATGAGTCGTCGAATGTGCTAGATTTAGGTGGTTGGTTTAAGATGCAATTTCGCGTGATGGTCTGGGTCCACTGGTCCGAGAAGGAACAATGTATGCCAAAGACAACAAGAAGATTCTGGAAGACAATATGCTGGAGCACGCCATCACTTGTCTCGGTTCCGACTGGATCTTTCAGCAGGATAACGATCCAAAGCACACCTCCAAGTTGGTCAAGCAGTGGTTCGTCGACAATGAAGTGGAAGTTTTGAGTGGCCATCGCAGACTCCCGACCTGAATCCGATCGAGCATCTCTGGGAGGAGCTGGACAGAAGAATTCGGGCCAGAAATTTCACCAAAACTGCCACTTTGTTCAAGGTTCTCGAGGAAGAGTGGAAGAAAATTTCTATTGATGTTGTTATCAAACTTGTTGAGTCTATGCCTCGTCGTTGTCAGGCTGTCATTGATGCGAAGGGTTATGCGACAAAGTATTAGTGCTGAATAAAGATTTATTGTCAGAAATGCTGCTTATTTTTGAACAGTTTCGTGATATTTGCCAACAAACAGTGTTTTGAGTCGTCCCTTTTTTCCGCCTAAGAAATGAAGGTGTTTCAAACAGATGTAATTTGACAGTTGGGGAAAAGTGCATATATAAGCAGTTTTGTAGTCAAAATGTAGCCAAGAGAATGTAGCTCCATATGCCATTTACGCTTTTTCGCAATGTATATTTTTTTAATCAAAATAAACGATGATTTTCATGAAAATAGCGCTTGAGTCATCACTTTTTTCCGCTACTGTATACCAAAAAAATTCTAATCAAAAACTGAGTCGATTTGCGTTGACAGAAATTCAAAAACGGCCTTTAAAAAAAGCTATGACCTGATGACCAGTTATGAAAGTTATGATTTAAAATTTGAAACACCCTGTAAATATTTAGAGGTTTTAAAAAAAAATAAATGATTTTTCAGAACTTCATCGAACGAATCTGCCGTTTGTCCTTGCTGATCTGCTTTGGCACCCAGAACAGTTAAGACAGACCTGCTCAATTCCATCCTTCTCGACCACTCTGCCTATGCGAGTCCACAAATAGCAAGTTTTTCGATCCTCAGAGTAAGTGACCGGCGTTGTTTTTGCTCCAATCGAGAGTATGTGAGTTGCAAGTTAGCCATCCGAATTCTATGATTCTATGATGGTGGTCAACTAGAATAGCAGCATAATTTCGTGAAATGAATGTTAGAATAAGGAAAATTTAAATGAGAAATATGTGAAGGTGAAAGCACTTGAAAAAAAAAAATGTAGAAACTGTACCGACTCGTTGTACCAAGTCGTACGTTGTACCGAGTCATTAGTTGTACTACACCATCAATTGGTGGCTATTACTGACTGTTGACTTTTGGTATTGTCTCATCATTTTTTAAATTTGTCGAAAAAAGGTACAAATAGTTTTTGGAAAAATAGTTTCTTGGTTTACTCAATGACGCTGGATTTAATGACAAACGACTTAATTTCCATCTCATTTTTTTTCCAACATCCTTGCCAAATTTATCTTCATACCAACATCCTTGTCAAATCTATTTGCTTACCAGCATCGAACAGTCTCTTTCAACAAACAGCTCAGGTCGAGGAAGTCAAATATTTTTGTGTTTAGGCCTTTTCATATCTCACATTTTAGGAAGTCTACGATCGAAACATTGCGCATTTGCCTAACGAGATCTTGGTATCACATTCTTTTTTGCTTCCACTCCCAAATTTGTCCCGTTTAGGTCAAAATATTCAAGAAGATGTCAGTGAAGGATCGCATGGTCGTGGACCTGGTATCTAAGCGCTGGAATGGTGTGCTCTCAAATCATTGCTGGTCGGATTTGCGCAAGCTCTCCTACTCTGATTTCTATGACATTAGAATACGGCCCTACAGGAACGTGCACCATATTTCGATGAAGAAGGTCCGTATTTTACCGCTCAAAAATTATCTAATTGTAATTTTAGGTCATTTGCTTGTTGCCTCGATGTGGACAATATTTGGAAGCCCTAGATCTCATCGACATTGTGACTAAAGAAGACAAATCAGAAGTAGGACCTAGGCATGTTAAACTCTTCTTAATTTTCTAACTATTTCAGATATTTTCTCATGTCGTCCGTGTTTGCGAGCGGCTGAAATTCCTAGCTTTTCCTTGGTTCAGAAGGTCTCACGAGCGTATTGATATCTCCATCTCTCTTGCTACTCTCTCTCAGCTCTCGTCTGTCTATATCGGCGCTTCGAAGAATGTATATCCATTGGACTTGGAACGTGATTCTGTGTTGGAAACATTCGTGCAAGACATATCCAGGCATGGAAATCTCCAGGTATCTCCTCTGTCTTTAATTGCACGCGTTAAGGGGTCATCGCCGTTGATGACAACGGCAATTTCGTGTTTTTAAATTGCTGTGGGACACCTTTTTAAAATACAGTTTTTTGTTTAGTACATCAGAGTGGAAGGAGTGTTACGCCTTGGTTTGATTTGCCAAATGGTCAGAGGTTGCAAGGCAAGATCTATCCAATTGGCCTTTAGGCATTTAACCCTGGCTGATTTTAGAAATTGACGCACATTGGTTGGATTTGGCACCTCCGTGAATTCGCCGAGAATGCTCTTCAGCCACTGTTTGATGCTCTGGATGAAGTCAATGCCAATTCCGAAGAGAACCGTATTCTGCATCTATTCCTCATTTGTCCTCGTCATCAGTTCATACGCTTATTTGTCTTTGGTGAGGAAGCGCCTGTTCATCCGTTTGTGGTATTCCATGAGAAGCCGTTCGTCAGCAGTATTCAAGAGCGCCTCAACATGTGTGTTCCTGGTTTGACAGATCGAATCTTGCAAGTGGGCTGGTAATTAAAGAATACCGTGATAAGAGCTGGTCTAACATATCTATTGTAACTTGATGTCTTCTGTAATAGTGCCTGTAGTAATAAAAGTGATACTGAGAGGGAATATTATTCACTTTTTCCAGTGGTTGAAATGAGTTGAGTGCAGTGTTTGGATTTTTAGGAAACGGTCGTACTCGTACTGCTAAATTTTAGGCATTAGGCTACCATTGGGCTTACCTAAAATCGTGAAATATCATACTGAAATAAACGACGGAAAAAAGTGCAAAATCACGGATTTTTCTGTACAATTTTTGTACCAAAATGTAGCCTGTATATTCAGCTACTCGAAAAGTTGAGCCGATTTTCGTAAAGATGTTATTTTAAAAACTAGAGACCGTTTAAAGCAAACAACTGGCATTTTTCCGAGTGAAAATAGGGGTTTTTGCGTTTTCTATTAAACTTTTGCATAAGGCCCCCCTAATTTGTATTTTTTGCATACGTCCTTGGTACCAAACTGAAGAAAATTTACTCCTCTATTGAGTCTCCGGTTTTGTTTGAGAATAAATAGACAAAAAAAACTTTTTAGGGTCTCAACCACATCAAGCAGATGAAAAAAAATCTTTGGAAATTTTAACAGAAACTGATTGTGATTTTGAAATTTCAGATGTTTTATGGGCAAGTGATAACTCATTCGAGTGCCATTAGTGTGAGGAATATTTTGGCTATAAGCATACAAAAGCTAGAAAGTAAAAAATCAGTTCAACGGCACGAAACGAAAAATGGTCCCAAATTAACCATTTTTGACAATTTTTCATTTGGCGCCAATTTTTCTTAATGTACTAAAATTAAAGATTTGAAACACTGTGATAGTAATCCATATTTGTTTCATCGAAAAAGTTGCGTAAATCAATTTTTTCTATTAACACTCCGAGCCGTGAGCGGCACTTTTACCTAGTTAGACTCAGAATTTCACGGTGAACACGATAATGTTTTGAAATTTTCGCCAACAAAGTTTTGCTAAAGCTTTCTAAAAATTTGAACTTTTTTAGCTTTTTGTCTTGGCACGAAAGTACCAAAAATGGTTATAACTATTTGTATACTGAAGACTTTTCTAGGCTGTGAGATGCATTCTGTAGAAGAGATTCAGGGCTATCTTTTGACTAGTTATTTGCCTGTGTGTCGTGAAAATTCACTGTGACAAAAACTAAAAATTCTATGGAGATTCCGAATCTGCAAAGAAAATCATCAAAATTTTTCTCCTTGCAGAGTTATGGCTTTCGTAAGTTCAATCACTATAATCTGCCTTCACTGCAGTGTAAACTGACAATTTTGAAAAATTAACACCGGAATCGTGTTCAGCATGGTCGATTTGCTTAAAAAACACTCATACAATAAATAGCTCACAAGGGACCCGCGCGAACTGTCAACTCACTCATGGCATTTCTGAAAGTTTTATCGTGTAGCCCATAGTCGATTTACTTAGTGTAGCCGCGAGGGATTTTCCGGACAGAAGAAAAATTTTGAGTACGAGACTAAAGACTATATAACACATTATAACTTTATAACACATCACCCACAGTTGAACGATGAGGGTTCATAACATATCACCCACAGTTAGATCGCATCGCACCGATGATAGTCCGTTCGCTAATTGCTCCATAATCTCTTGCTTCATTGCATCCATATTGCTAAAAATAAAGTGCTGAAAGCGAAATGCACATCCAAGAAAAAACCTACAATTTTAGGCTTAGGGGTAGGCCAGCGTATGGAAGTTGTAACTAATAAGTGTTTTACGCTCTTTTTCTGGGGTCTGGAACATACATTTGGTGCTCTTTACTTAAGTTTTAGAAGGCGTAAGTTTTAGGGGGCGGAGCTATTCTATACTAGGGTCTCAATTTCTTTTATTTAGAATTTATTAGAATAAAAGCCTTGAGTAAGTAAAGCTAAAGGGAAGTTGCTTTTTCACGAAATGATTATAGCCATACCTCATGTAGTTTGTCTCAGCTCTTTTGAAAGATCAGTTGTTGTATTTTCTTTGAGGTAATGAACAGATAAGAAATTGCAGAATTGTAGCTTTCAAGTGTCACTATTTCAGAAATATTGCTTCATGCTTTTTTGTTTTTAAAACACCATCAATACTCAAAAGTGGAGTGCTACATGGGTTTTTGATTTGTACAGTTTTTGATTTGTAAAAGGGAAGGCAAATTATAGTGACTGAACTTACAGAAGCCATAACTCTGCAAGAAAAAAATTTTGATGATTTTCTTTACAAATTCGGAATCTCCATAGAATTTTCTAAAGTGAAAAAAGTTATAGCCCTTTGAAGATGAGTCCTTATCAGATGGCTGACTCTATAATCTTTGGGATTTTGCGGCAGTTTTTTTTACGATACAAAAAGATAGCCCTAAATCTCTTCTACAAGATGCAATTTACAGCTTGAAAAAATATTCAGTATATAAAAATTATTGGACGGCTTTAGCGAAACTTTGTTGACGAAAATTTCAAAACCAACAACACCATCGTGCTCAGCGTGAAATTCTAAGTCCAACTAGGCAAAAGTGTCGCTCGGGGTTCGGATTATTAATAGCATATGACGCCCTAGTTATATTTTGTAAAATAGTCAACTAGGTAATCAAGATAAATGTATTGAAGAAAGCGAAAAATTGCAAGAAAATTCAGCATGAAAAAATTCGGCGCTAGTATAGAATAACCCCCCCAAAATCAGACCTTCTAAAAATCGTTCAAACTACCCTTTGGAACAACAATTTTAGGCTTAGCCTTTAGGGGTAGGCCAGCGTATGGAAGTTGTTACTAATAAATGTTTTACGCACTTTTTCTGGGGTCTGGAACATATATTTGGGTGCTCTTTACTTAAGTTTTAGAAGGCATAAGTTTTGGGGGAAGGGGGGTATTCTATACTAGGGTCAAAAATTCTTAATACTTTGGCTTAAATTAAGAAAAATCGCTTTTTAATAGTGGATAGTTAAATTTTGGAAACAGCACTGGAGACATAGCTGTTTTAAAAACAGCGTCGACGCCGTCACCGGGTCAAAAATTTTTAGCGCCAGCGCCGACCAAATTTTTCATTGGCCCAAGCGCCTAAGCTACTATAAATAGCGCCGGCCGGCGCTGTTTATTAACGGGTCAGCGCCAACGCCGGAATAACACTACTTGTAACTCTTATAAAACCTCAATAAGACCTTCAAGGCTAGCTTTTATCGCGATTTAACTTTAGCCCGAAACAGCAAAGACAATAGCCGAAACAATTTATTAACTCGTTATTTATTCCAGCCCTCAACAAAACAATGGTAAACAAGAAACAACATTCAAAAACATACTAGAGTTACACAATGACTAATACGGCGTTATAGTCCTCTGTATTTCAATGAGATCATCTAATATTTGGTACCTGCTGGTGCCTAGTTTCCTTGCTAGATCCATCTTGTCCTGAGTGCTGAGATTGAGATATTGAAAGACCAGGTTTCCATCAACAATGTTTCTGGCTGACGAAATCTGATGGTTTGAGTTTGAGCTGACTGGACGAGCTGACCGAGCACCCTTAGGATTCAAGCCTGCTGGTTGAGGGACATGCATCGTCATCACTTGCTGGAGCATATGCAGTCGGCGGAAGATTTTCTCTGTCAAAGGCCTTACCACCCCAAATGAACCATCGAGCGTTGCGAAGATGCAAGTCTGCGTCTCCCTAGTCTGGCCCTCGTTTTCAACCAGGCATTCAGATACATGGCCTAAAAAGCAAGAACAAATTTTAATTAAATGCACTTCTTACTGAAAAACTACCTTTTATTCTGACGAAGGAGTTAACTAAACTGCCCACATTCATGGACGCTCGAATGATTAGACGTTCTCCACCCATTGATTCCTTAGTCTCAGGTAAGTAGTTGAATAGCGTGACATTACCACCCTCATCGCTCAGAATGAAACCAAGATGACTCCCATCCACCAGAAAATGCGCTGCCATTGGAGTTGGGGCAGACGGCCGAAGATCACGAGAAACTAGCGACAAAGCTTTGTACTCTTCCTGAAGAAATTGAAAATAATTACGCACAAGGTCACAAAGTACCTGATAACGCAGTAGTGACAAAGAACGGTAGAGATCACATGCCACTGCCAAATTGCGGAACCCAACCAAATGATGAACATAGAAATGGAGATCTAGGAATGACACACCATTGAGCTCTCCGTCTCGGAACTGCCATATGAAAACCTGCAAAGTTAGAATTAGCTGTCAAAATTTCAAGTTTAACATACTTTCTGTCCCATGCCTGTCAGAAGATAACCATTGCAGGAACACATACTTGTTACTGGGCCTAACAATATAGCATAGGTATTTGCAATTTATCGAAAAAAAAACAATTGAAGTACCTTTTTGCTCTTTATCGTAGACCGGCTTTAACCGATGTCGACTAGTAGGCATTCCTTCTTCCGGCACCACTTCGATAATTTCACAGAGTATTATGCGACCTCGCACGAAAACTTCTTCTCCATAGTTAATTGCTGTTCCAAGTGCCAGGTAATTCTAGAATATTATTAGACTACCGTAATTATTCTAATAGAAATCCCGGGGTTACTATTTTTCAATACTCCAAAATCTTGAAATTGTCAATCAAAAATAACGCTAACTCTGAAATCATCTATCTTTTATCGTTAATAGTTTTCCCATATAAATTTACGTCTACAAGTTTCTAACCACAAATGAATCTTAGATTCCTATCGATAAGTCATCCCGTGGGCCTAAGTTTGAATTGGATATCTGAAAAGTGACACTCTTTGGCTTAAAAGTGCCACCTTTTGGCTACAAGGAGATGAACCCAGCATTTTGTGTCGAGGATGCAGTCAAACCTATCTATCTTATTAAGTCGGAGTCGAGCATTGGAGAGCAGCCCATCTGGAGTGTAAATGAGGACCTCCAGAATTTCACTGCTGCCGATGGATGGAAAAGGCATCTGAAGTTACGATCAGGCGTTCATGAGGTTCAGCCATCTCCACTCTTCGCTGGTCTTTACATCTGCAACTGCTTCAAATGGACCAAGGATCGTGTCTTCTGCATTAATCCGCTGTCCTTGATGTGCTTTGATGAGAAGGATGTCTATCCAGAAGAGATAACGGATGTACAGGATGTTTCAAGAAATTCGGTAGCTTTGAAATGACCATAACCTTTCTCTAGTCCGTTTTTCGAAATTCTGTTTTAATAGATCAAATTTTCTCGCCGACAATATTTGTTTTTTGTATCTAACTCAAAACATTTTTCTCGAAATTGTTCACTTTTTTATCTATGTACAGGATGTTCCAAGAAATTAAACCAAGATGACTCCCATCCACCAGAAAAGAGTACTGGACCACAGGGGGACCAAAATAAAAAGTGAACAATTTCGAAAAAAATGTTTTGAGTTAGATACAAAAAACAAATATTGTCGGCGAGAAAATTTGATCTACGAAAATAGGATTTCGAAAAACGGATTAGAAAAAAGTTGTGGTCACTTCAGAACTACCGAATTTCTTCCCTGTACACCCCTGTATGTATGGAGCGAAGCAAATGAAGGGAAGAAAGCGGAAGGCAAGAGCAGGTGGAGTACTAATCATTGATGAGTAAAGATAATTTTGAACTCGTTCGAATTGTTTCTCGCCGTTTCTTTTCCGTGTTAGAATTAAATAAATACTTTCATTTGCATAATTAAGCACGGAATTATAGTAGAATGATCAGCTAAAAGATCAGTATATGGTGGCACATTTCAACAAAAGGTGGCACATTTCAGCTTCTTAAACTAAAACTCAAAAAAAGGTGTCACTTTTCAGCCAAAAAAGTTGCACTTTTCAGCCACATTTAATGTGGCACATTTAATTTCCTTCCGTTTAAATTAAAGGGGGGACTTTCATATAAGCATCGCTTATGCCACAGGTTTGCCCTTGCCCCGGAGCGTCCCGCCTCTGTAGAAATTTGCCCTATAGTTGCTAAATTTGATTTTTAAGTGGGGGTGGAACTTTATATACGCATCGCCTCAGCCACTGGGTGCAAACCTTATTTTTTTATCTCCTTTCATTTTCAAGTCTGGTGTCAAAATCCTCGCACTCTTGGCTATCCAACAAGATCATCAGCACAGGGTTTCACACCTACTGGAGCTTATATGCAGGCTAAAATAGGCTCAATTTTCGAAAATCGATCGTTTTCGGGGTTTTCTCCGACTGGTTTGATTGATATTTTCTGACTTTTTTCTACAAGTCACATGATTTATATACTAAAATGTAGCTAAGATTCTAGGCTTTCATTTGAGCTATCATACAAAGAAAAAGGAAGTTAGTATTTGCTGACAGTAAAGCAGTGCTGTAAATGGTTGCAATTTATTGCTCGATCTTTTTTGATCCTAGAAGTCAGTGAATCTTCTAAAATAGAATAAGAAACAGGGTCTGCATTCGGTGGGATTTGAATCTCTGACCTGTAGGTGATGCGTATAGGAAAGTTGACTCCCTTTTAGGAATACCAGGAAGTACTTTAAAAAATCTTCCCTATACAAGAATACAAACATTTAAAGAGTTTCACATACCTGCATTCCAGAAACTGTACTTTCTGAAGCAAGCAATGCCTCTTCGCAGCAAGTAACTACTTCGAATTCCTCCATTACTAGAGAAGTGTTCGGGACAAAAGACCAATCTTCGGGCGAGAATAACTGAAAGAAAAAGTATTAGAGAAAAACCAAATAAAGACCCAAACCTGAAGAGTATACCGATCTAGCTCAGGCAAAGCAAAATTTTCATCACGCTCACAAGTTTCTATTTGTTTATCTTCATTCAGCAAAGTACATAACTTGTTATTCGGAGCTCTGACACTGGTGACCACTCCATATAGGTTGCATTGGAGCAAGTAGACCACGAAATGAACGGTATTTGGGATTGGAATTTTCCGGACTGGATAAGAAGCATCGCAGACAACATCAGACTAAAAAATTGTTTCATCTCGCACAGTGAAAAAAGGTACGATAAATATTACACGAAGCAAAGAAATCCTCATCATGCGATCGTTGGAGGTCAGATACAGAAATCCATTTGGACAGTTCACATTGTGAAAGCGAGCAAAAGAGCTACAAAGTTTGAAATTTACATCCAATATAGATTGAGGAATTGAAAATCCAACCATATTTGACCATCGATCGTTAGAGGATGAAGCCTGGGCTCGCCACGCTCCATGAGCATAAGAGAAGGATAGCCACCCGCAATAAAGATACCATTAAACTGCAACAAATGGAATAAATCAATTGGATTTGTAAAAAATGTCCTATAAATGACTAACCAAGTTCCCGATGCGGTAAAAGGTATGAACTAACGGCCTGTGTCTTTCTATATCTCTGGCTGCTTCCACCGGTGCTCTTCCATTTGGACCGAGGAATTTGCTAGTTCTTATGGGTGTGGAGCAGTTCAGACGCCGAAAGCGAATTGCCAAATGTCCTGCAAAGACATCGAAGATTAATCAAAATGGAAATAGACAGATCAACCTTCAATCCCATCGTCATATCCAAACATTTCATAAAATACAACTGTGTCGTCGATAAGAGCAGATAGGATTGGTCGTGCTTGGTTGATTCCCATTCCTACTAGGTTCAGTTCCATTACGATCTAAAAACATAATTAGTTACCAGAATACAGGAAGCGAACAACACTTACCTCCTCCATTTTAATAACCACAGAATTCTCTAGATTCGACTTGATACCTTCACTTGCCTGAATTGCTGCAGATGTTCCGGTGGAGAAAAATTGAGTGTGGTCCTCATCATAGGCCGATGCTGCATCATCATAGAGCACTTCATGGAGCTGATTGAACTTCTTGACCATGTATACCAGCTGAACGTCAGAAATACTGTAGATGTAGAGATTGCCATTCTCCCGAGTTAGGACAAGCCAGTAGGTGGGCATGATACAGTTCGGATCTTGAACATCCGTTTCGAGCTTTGATGCTGACTTCTCGCCGTCCTGGTCCAAGTAGACTGCTTTTCTCTTCTGAGCTTTCTTTTCTGGTTTTGGTCCTGCAAAAAACTGTTAGAACTAAACACAAAACTGTTTGGAAACATATTTGCCCTACCTGGTGCTTGCTCATCCCCATACAGCAATTCATCAATGTCGTCCTTCCTGTCATCCATTAACTCTTCTTTCTTCAAATAATGATCTTCCGCCGATATTGATGTCCGATAGTTTTTGACCGCGCCCGAATAGTAAAGATCTTCAGTGTCGCCATTCCTACCTCCGCTGCACAACTGGATGATGCCACTGATGTCTCTATACACACAAATCGATGTGGCTGGTGTCCTATCGTGCTTCATTCTTCCCACCAACATCTCCTAAAATTGTTCGCTTGCTAATAAGCACATGCGCTATTGTTTAATACTACCTGTTTCAACACAAATGAATGTTGAGTAGGAACTAGCCTGTAGAGAAGAATCCTGCCATTTTGGGTTAAAAGCGTGATAAACGGATCGTTGATGGATGCTGTTACCACTGGAAAGTTCGATTCAATGTTGACCATCTCCAGCTGTTGACCATTACATACCAGCACAATGCTCATTGCAGCGACCTCAAAAAAGTCTGATTATTATGATTAATCTGAAAACCACTAAATCAAACTGACCTGAACAACCACACTTCCATTGGCCATTTCACCGGCTGCCACAGTTGTTTCTGAAGTCAGGAAAAGGGGTTCTTCCAGCTCCACCATGTCGTTTTCAAGCTCCAAAATCAATGTGCTCATTTCTTTGGCAATTATCAAATAGCGATGATGCAAATCTTCAGGTGATGAGGTAATGGAAAACTTGTCGTGCCTCCCAACTGACCAGAACTGCACAGCATCTTCAAGACTAAAGCAAAAAGACCTTTTTAATAGAACACAAGCAAAATAAAAAGGTTACGCGCTGGTTGTTGTCACCTCAGGCCGAATAGTTCTTTCAAAAAAACACAATGAGGCATCTTTGCCATGACCGGAAGCAGTTACCTAAAAAACGAAGTGAGAAAAAGACAAAAAAAATATTAAACAAACCAGGTTGAAGACGGTATCATTCTGCCCTTTCCTTTTTAGGTAGGGATTGAAAGCACTGCCCATGCATGATTTGATTACTTTGCAAGGACCAACATTCAGTAGTGCATCAAGCTGATGAAAGAGGAATTTTTGTTCCACAGCAACACCCTCACTCTGAAATATTTTCCATATAAAAACACATATCTCCATCAATAAGTCTGTCGGCCCGATTAACCCTATGACGCCCACTTTGACCGCAAAGTGATCAAATTATTTTAGCAAGCATCAGTGGCATCGTATTTTTCGACAATGCAAACTTTAATTTTCTATAAGTCTGTAACCACTCTAAATGTAGCTGTGAATATCTTTTAAACATCCACACCACTATAGGTATTGGAAGTTGGCATGGCCAAAACTATAATGTTAAAAATACTTTACCTATAGTAATGACAACGTGGTTCTTCAACGTGTTTCGGCACTTTCATAGTTCCCCCCATACTCGGATTTTTTGACAAGTGACCCAAAATCACCTCACGAACTCATTTTTTCTGCTCTACACAATAAAAGAAGGATTTCTGAACACTTTCTGATTAAAAAATTTGAATTTTGTCAAAAAAAAATTTGCCTCCCGTCTCTTAGGAGTAGATGGTCATTTTAGGGTGCTTTTCACCAAATTTCAGTATTTTTCGAGTCGAATGAAGGTAAATATGATAGATTTTGAACAGGTTTTCACTTTCTGGAGCCTAACGCATAAAGAAACTCTGGTATGTATATGTTTTTTACATCCAAAGTCACTTTCGAGTGATTTGTGTCTAAGGTATGTGGGTGTGCGCATCTCATCCCCAAGCCCCCTGCGACCCCTAAGGGGGCGCAGGGGGCTTGGGGTGGTTTTGTGCTTTGGTGGTTTAGAGATGCGCGCACTCACTCAACTAATTCCGAGCAAGACTCTTGCTTGGCCTTTTTGCCAAGTTCCAGCAAGAAAAATGTGATAAATACCCATAAAAATGACCATAAAATACCAGAAAAAGGCCATTTCTCATTGAATGTGTGAGTCGAAAATTTTTTACAAATATAACTTTTTTATTCAAAAAGTGTTTAGAAATGTTTCTTTTATCGTATTGAGCAAAAAAAATGTGCTCGGGGGTTATTTTTGGTCACTTTTCAAGAAATCCGAATATGGGGGAGATATATTGGCTTTCGGATGCCTGTTCTGAGAGTTAGGAACCATATGATTATGAAGCATAAGACCTGACAAATTTTGCTTACGAAAAAACATTTTTTGAGAAAAAGATTGAAAAAACTCCATCCATCCACCTCGGTTTGATTATTTTTTATATATGTCTGCCTATCCAAAAAGTTGACCGACAACCTTGCTCAATAATTAATTTTAATAAACAATCAAACCTTTTCTACCACTGAACTTTCGACAGGTGCTTGGACGTCATCCGAGTAAAGGAACTGGTCATCATCATCATCCAAAGCTTTCGGCTCAGGTTGCCCTTGCACTGTTGTTCCGAAAAACGATTTCTTGACAGTGACACTTTTTTCTTGCACGGGAGTCTTAGATTCTCTGGAATATTGTAGGAAGACGGAATCACCCAGTCGAGAACCAACGAACACATAGCCTGGTGAGCACATGGTTATCGTGCATGGAATTGGAGTCTCTAAATTTTCTTTTAGAATCGAACAAACCACTGAGAAACTTTGGTAGTAAATCGGTAGGAAAAGTTACCATAAACTTTTTGCAACTTGATACTCTTGACAGCATTGGCCTGGTCTGTGTCCAAAGTCAGCACGTAGAAGTCACCATTCCGTAAACCAATGAACACGTTGTTGAAGCTTTCCATCTGAGCAACAGAACCGTCCAGAGTTATTTTAAAGTTTCGGCAGTCATTGAGCGGAAATTTGGTGAATTCATCTGCACAACTGTTTAGGGCAAGTCCACATGGAGGCACAGACTGGTTGAGGTAAATGATCTCATTGGCACCGAACAGGCAGACACCTCCGACTGGTAAAGGCACTTGAAGACAGCGATCAACCGTCATTGGAAGTCCACCGAAATTCCAAACAATAGCATGAACCCTGTCCTTGACGTTCAAAGAGACCCCTAAAACGGCAATAGTGTCGTAGCGTACTGAAGCTCTAAAATAGTGGGTGAGTTTAAAAGATATTTCAATAATCTGGTTCAGTTACCTCCCAGCAGTTGTCTTTATTGGCTCGTACAAAAAAAGGATGGTTGGTTCGTAGTAGCCATCGAGAAAAGTCATATCCAACACATGGTCCAGTCGCTCATCGAAACTTCTGAGAGGCACCGTGTAACTGTGGAGATGCTGGTCTTTGGAGCTGCTGGTAAACGGTACAATACCTGAAATCGAAAAGTAATTTATCCTCACATAAGCACTTTAGACAACATTACCCAAATGATGTCCATAGACTAGAAAGGCAACGCATCTTTGACCTGGATCGACGCACAAATCCGGTGAGAAATTGTCCAGCATGTAGCCATCTCGAAGGAAATCGTCTTCTATAGAGTGCAAGGACAGGGTGTTGAGCATCATTGTTTTCGGATTAATGTTTACAATGGAAAGCTTGGCATCATCAAAAGACATGACCAAGGAATCGTAATTTGGGTACACTAAAAAAGATAAATGCAGGTAACAGATGGAAATATTCCAGCATAAAGCTATTCCCATCAAAATGTTCTTTTCACCCCCTTATAATGGCTACAACTTTTTTTTCCATTGAAAAACTTTGCAATAGATGTGATCTCGTAGCTAAGAGACCGGTTTTCAAAATGATTTACTCAAAAAGTAGATATTGTGTAAAAAAAACGAGGATAATCTAGAGCTATACACATAAGCAGCGAGGACCCGAGTCCGGCTTCACTAATTTTTACAGAATTTTTTAAAATCATATGTAGCTTGCAAATACAGTCGAACTTCGATTTTACGTCCCCCGATTTAATGGCCACTTAGATTTAACGGCCCCCTCCCTGGGCTCTCAACTTCGATAACCCGGCACCCCTGGGGACCGCTTAAAGGTGCCGGGTTATCGGAGGTGCCGGGTTAATGGAGGTACGGAATTTTCGAGTGAAAAGCCAGAAATAAACATTTTTCAAACAAATTACAATCCTTTTAAATAGAGTAAGATCATTCTAGAGACTAGTTTGGTAAGTTTCGTTAGAAGCTTGAATTTACTTCAGGATTTTACTTTTCACTGCGGTATTTCACCATTCTACTGCAAACTTACACTTACATACCATAAAAAACAACGCCAAAATGACTAGTGCCGGCTGGCTCATTTTTAAGGACATAACTGAGCTTAAGGTGCCGGGTTACTCGGGGTAAACTTTGTCGGTTTCGTCTGACGACCAACCAAATTTTTCAAAAGTGCCGGGTTGTCTGGGTGCCGGGTCATCGTAGTTCGACTGTGATAAATATAGCCATACTCTCGACTTAACGGTCCCCAAGTGCGGTCCCAGAGGGCAGTAAAATCGAGGTTTGACTGTAGCTCATTCCGCGTCCCTCAACTGCAGAAAGACACTATCAACAAACTTTTTGAATAGTGGAAAAAGATTAGGACAATCTCTGAGGGAGAGGGGCAAAACTCTTTAAGGACTCTCTAGGACCATAGCTCAATGTAGCAAATATCATATAAAATCTACATGGAACTCTGGCAACTGCCATTGACCTGACAGGAGCCATCATTGAGAATGTGAGCAAGCACTCAAGTTTTGTTGACTGTAACCACTGCTTTTCACCCTCTTCGGCTGGAATGGATGAATATGGATTGACACGATAGAATTTCAAGCATTTCGCTCCCACTGTAACTAGCTGTTTGCCCACGCCTGGTAGAAATCTGAAAGATAAATTTGAGTAAAGTTTCATATGTTGAACGTCACTCACTTTCCATATGCACTTAGATTTACTGCTGTACTGTCGTCCGTTTCATATAGCAGGGAATACATGCTTTGATCTAAAATATTTTGCGAACCAGTAAGATAGGATACAGGAAATAAAAATTTCATTGACAATACAGTGAATTTCTCCATAGTGACCCACCGGTCCCCAGGGTGGACACTAAACAGAGAGTCAACTATATATCAGATTGACGGATCACAGAACACTATCCTAACTTAGGATTCCTAAGTGCACTCTCAAAATGTAAAAAAGTGCGCACTGGTTAATGACTAATTTAGGTCAGTTAGATTTGTCGGCAGTTGATCCTCGTCCCCATGAATTTCCACAGCACTTTTCCAAGGTTTACTCCTCCGCACAAATATATTTTCAAAAATTAACATCGCCAGTTTACAGAAAAAGTGCGCGATGAATTACATTTGAAATAACAATAAATTGTCTTGTCTTTATACAAAAATATCCCAAAAGTCTTTCCAGGATAATGTATACTTCAAGTAAATACCCCTTCTGAAATAACCTCCGGAACTATTTTTTTCGATCTCGTTACTGAAACGATTTTTTTAGGCTCCACCCAGACTCCGCGCAACACGAGTCGAGTAACAAACTTTTAAAGGTTTCCACAACACCTATTTCAATTTCAACCTATCTACATATAGTATTTATGTCGGCATGTCACGCTTTTTTTTTCGTGCCACGCTTTTTAACCCACTTCCCGATTGTATTATATTTTGTTCTCATCATATCTAAGGGTAAATCGGGGTCGCTGAGAACGCTAATGCTATCAGAATTGACATGTGATACTTAAAATTTTGAGTTTTGCCAGAAAAGTGGGAAAAACCAGGTATGCTCAAGGGGGTCTTCGAACCTGTGACCCCAAATTTTTTTTTCATTTTTAGTTTATTTTGGCGCCTGTTAAGGCGCCTGTTCGGCTTGTGGTTATATAATACTGAAAATGACTGCTACCTGGTGTAACAAAAGTTCCCGGACAAACTTTAGACGATTTTTTTAAACAAAATTTATTGAAGCAAAAAAAAAAACCAAATACACAGTTTTGTTCCATTTTTCTTCCTCTTTCGATCGGTATATAAACATTAGATTTTATTCATTAAAATGTCCACCATTTGCTTCAATGTATTTGCGAAGATGTTTGGGGAAGCTGTCCATGGCATTTTGAATCATTCCCTGAGGGATCCCAAGGCATCCCATTCCTTCACCAAGGATGCCTTCAGAGCATCAATTGAATTGTGGGGAGTGGAGCAGACCTTTGATTGTAGGTATGGCCAGCCGAAGAAGTCCATAAGGTTCAATTCGGGTGAGTTGGGAGGCCACTGACCAATTGGGTTCCTCCAATCAGGGTCAACTGTGATTGCATCTGGAAAATTCTCCTTAATCCAAGCCTGAGTTTCATACTTATTACTTTCACTCCGTACACAGTGTTTGCTAGGTTCTAGCAGTCATTTTCAGTATTAGATAACCATAAGTTAAAATTGAAATGGGTGTTGTGGAAACCTTTAAAAGTTTGTTACGCGACTCGTGTTACGCCGGAGTCTGGGTGGAGCTTTAGAAAAAACACGGTACCTGAAATTTCTATTGAGGCACGAATCTTTAATTATTTACTCGCACAGATTCCCAGTTTCCACCCCATCTATATCCCAATACCAATAGCCTGTCGATTCGAGAGGCTACTGTTCCACGTTAGGTGAAAAATATCCACATTTGCTTGTGAATACTCATTTTAGAGCAAATATCGTACAGGAAATTATGAACTAATCTTATCAAAAAGCATATTTTAGTTTCTCTGAGCACTATGGACATAGAAAAAATTTGCGAACTGGTGGCTCAGCTTGTTAAAACGGACACTAATGTTATCAATCACATTCACTGCTACGGGATCAACTATTTGGCGGCCAATTCATTTATCAGCAGTCTCCAGGATGCCATTGAGGTGCAATGCGATCCCGAAAAAAACCAAAAAGAATGTGTAAGTGATAATTTTATCGGAAAGCATCAAACTTTTTATTTTTCCAGTGTGCTTCAGTCTACGATTGCATTAATTACGATGGCAAGTCCAAGGATCTATTTGCGGCAATTGAGGAGGAAATCAGGCAATTGAAAGCCGACACTGAACTGTACCATGCATTTGTGTTGTCCAGCGCGGAAGAATTTCAGCAGTTCAGCAAAGAATCTCTGAGGACTTTCATCCATCGTTTCAAGCAGAATGTATGCTTTTACTTATGCTGGATGTGCAGGATGATTCAAGGAATTTGCCGGTGTTCTTTGGGCTATGACTATTTTTTGTGACCAAATTGGGACGATCTGAAAACATGGACCGACCTAAAATCAAGGAAAATTTTAGTATGTAAGCATAAAATTTTGCTTGGCGACCCTGAGGTTAAAGCTTTGCCCGTCCAGAGGTCATCCACAGGACCCAAACCACCAAGCTAAATTCATGTTTTTTACACTTTTTACCAAAAAAATACTTTGTGATTCTGAGTCGGTTTGCATTAACAGATTTTTAAAATGCGATTACAAAGAAAATTATGGCCCGAAGAAAACCGGCAAGATTCTTAAATCAGCATGTATGAGTCATTGAAGAATTGATTTGTGTTTAGCGGTCCATCAAGCTAATAACTATATCCGAGAAGCCGTGGTCAAAGATTGAGAGCGACATGCTGAAGACGACTTTGTCAAATCCGATACAGTTCCATATTCCAGTGCCAAAGAATGGTTTGTTTGCAGTTTGAGAATGCAGGTGCAAGTAACAATCTGTTCTCCATGTGGTCAAAAGATGGACCCATTTGCTGTATTTCCCTCTTTTTCGACCTTGCTTCGTATCTTACAAATTCGAATATTCGCAACTATTCTAGAAAATTTACCATAAAAGTTTTAGACGACCTCAAAGATTCAGAGAACACTCTTCCAATCCAGCACCATAGGGTTACTCTCCACTCATGCCAAATTATCAATAGTTTTTCTAAGTCATCTTAAGGTTTGAGGTTTGAGATGTAAATAATACCAAATAACTTTCAGAGTTAATTCACACGTTTTTTTGCAAATCGAACTCGGATAAAATAGTTCACGCATTCAACTCCATTAAAACTCCCATTTTGACTATGGTTCAAATCATAAGGTGTTTGTTATTGATTAGGCAACAGGAGTGACCAAGAAAAGATTCGATTTTAGCGAACTAACAAGGGAAGGACCCTGACTGTGACCTAGGGGAACTTCGATGAAATTTTTTTCTGCGTGTTCTTGTAGAGCGTGCTCAAGTTCTTGAGAAAGCTGGCTCCCCAGCTCTGAAGGTCTACACAAAGCGGTACAAGGGTTACTCAAAGTTCCTAAAACACCTCGATACCCATATGATGGTTTTTGATAACTGACCCCTGGACCATGGGTCGTTCCTAAAATTTTTGTTGACTTTTGGGATTCACTTGCGATTTAGGCACGTTCTACAAGAATACGCGCATAAAAAAAATCATCAAAAAATCCCCAGGTCACAGTCAAGGTCTCTCCGTTGTAAGAAATAAAAAAAATTAATCGATTGTGTTTAACTTGAACCACGCAGAATGCATTACGAGTGCGAAGTTCCTGGTATACCGTACCTTTCATAATTTAGTTAATTTTTGAAAATTGATTAATTTTAGATGACAAATTTTGAAGGCTAAACTCTGCCTTTCCCCCACCAGTAAACTCCGGCCTACCCCCACTAGTCAACTACACCCTACCCCTACCAGTCAACTGCACCCTACACCCACCAAAATACTTGAAACAAAAAAAATCAGAATATCAACACATCGGGAATAATGTATTTATTACAATAGCAGAGCACTTAATCTATATAGATATTAGCTGGGCGAGTGACTGGTGGGGTAGGGTGCAGTTGACTGGTGGGGGTAGAGTGTAGTTGACTGGTGGGGGTAGGGTGTAGTTGACTGGTGGGGGAAAGGCGTAGATGCTCCAATTTTGAATCCTCAAATTTTTAGTATGAGAATTTTTGGATTTGTAAAAAGAATGCAAAACTGGAGCTGATATTAACATCATCCTCTAAATAGCATCATGAGATGAATGGAACAGATTGTTATTTGCTTTCCTGAAAATTAACTGTTCATTGATTTAAAAAAATTTAGATGATCTCGTGACAAGAATTTCGGATTCCCTAATGGTTCGCGAAGACTTCGTGAGGTTCATCGTTGATTTGGTGGAGCTTTACTATACGGGTTTCGAGATTCTCAGGCATATTGTGAGTTTCATCAATACTGCTTCATAATAATTAAAATATTAACATAAAGATTTTTAGGTCAAGATGGTGGCTGAAAAATGTAAGGAGCAGGGCATCGAATTGGACGGACCAATGAATCCAAGTCTATCGATCAAGATATGTGCCTTTTGCAAAGAAATTAAAAACGATTCAGCTTTTCCGGCAGGTTATCTATACTATCACTCAATATTATTAGCTAACGAAAAAACAATTTTAGGTCTATCGAGTCAGGAAGAAGTGTCTGATTACATGGACTATTCTCTGCATACAAAGTTTCTCATTATCGCTGCCTACTGCGCTAGTTACAATCCCCCAATTACTGATCGAAGGTTTTTCTTTTCGGTTAGTTTTCTCCATATTTGCGTCAAAAGTTGAAATTGAACCTGATGAATAGGGTTGGCAGATGCGAAATTGACTTTTTTGAATGATTTTTAAATTCTAACAAAGATTTTTTTAGTTTTTTTTGGGGCAGCGCTAGATTGCGCAAATTCGAACTTCGCAACCGCAAATTGCGCACACTTCAAGTTGTGCACAATTCAAGTTGCTTTCCACATTTAAAAAACAGGCGTAAAACCTGTAAACATACGTATGAAAACATTAATAATGGCCAGAGAATAGTTGGTGGCATAAAAATGAGGAAAAAGTGCAGTTAAAGGACCATGCTTTTTGCGGGCAGCGGTTGTCCCCCGCCAATTCAAATTTTTTTCCTAATCATTGAACTTCTGTACGGATTTTTCAACTTGGTTTCTAACAAAACAAGGCCTAGAATTTAATTTTAGGTATGGTTTTGTTAGAAACCAAGTTGAAAAATCCGTACAGAAGTTCAATGATTAGGAAAAATATTTGAATTGGCGGGGAACAACCGCTGCGCGCAAAAAAACCATGGTCCTTTAAATAAGAAAAGGGTTTTGCGTAATTTGCGGGTGCGCAATTTGAATTGTGCGCAATTGCGGATGCTCAATCTGGCGCTGCTCTTTTTTGCTCGATGATAGCTTAAATGAAAGAAAAATATGTTAGGCGTCGTACACAATGGTGGACTGTAAATCCAACAATCCTCACTCGGAAATAGCCATAACTTTTTTTATAACTTCTCAAAAAAAAATATTTTGGTGCCATCTTGTAGCTGAGATTAAGGGCTACCAGATAGGCTATTGATTAAGTTGTTATGAATTTAAAAATGCTGAAATAACTTCAACAATCCTGACTCCTAGCGAGTGCAGACTGTAAGTGAGGATTGTTGAAGTTTTTTCAGCATTTTTCAATTTACAACAACTTAATCAATAGCCTATCTGGTAGCCCTGAATCTCAGCTGCAAGATGGCACCAAAAGAATTATTTTGGGAAAATTAAAAAAGAAGTTACGGCCATTTTGCAGATTGTTGAATTTACAGTCCACCATTGTAAACAAGGCCTTAGCTACATTCTACAACATAAAGTACCCATATTTATAAACAAAAGTTCGTCTTCGACTTTTTAAATCGCGCAATCGTTTGCATAATTTTAATTTAATTTTAACTTTTGTTTATACTTTAGGCACTTTATATTGTAAAATGTAGCAGTCATATTTCTCTTTCATTTGAGTTATCATCAATCAAAAAACTAAAAAGATCGTTGTTAAAATTTAAGAAACATTCAAAAAAGTCAATTCCACGTCTGCCAACCCTAATAGTGACCCAATAACGTCTTGTTTTTTTATCGGTCTTTTCCAATTATATAACATTAACAACGCTATTTTTCCTTGGTCCCTCAGTAGTTTGAATCCTAGTGTAGATGGTTTTGGACCTAAATATTGTGTTTTTGAAATTTTTCATCAAATGTACAGGGTGACGCAAAGAACAGTCACATTTTTGAAAAATTTGTCAAGGTGGTTTGTCAAGGTAGGCAAGGTAGTCCAGAAGGATTTACATGCCCATCGATTTCCCGAGAGAAATCGATGATAGTAATTAAGCTACCTGGGAACTCTCTGATTCATAATTCTTATCGAATTAATTTGGAAATTACTTAGAGGACGAGTCGACCCAAAAAGAACCTAAAAAATTCAATTCTAAAAATTTCTCAAGAATGTAACCGTTTTTTTGTGTCACCCTGTACATACGGTCAAAACCGATCAAGTATCCCCATGTCGAAATTAGACTTCTGTATTAAGTATAAACGTTTGAAATAGTGAGCAATTCACGGTACACCTTGTATTTTTCAAATTGAGCCTCGTTCCCTTAGTCGAATTCAAGTGGCTAAGTTTGACTTCTAAATTTTTTGAAGTTTGTAATTTTTCGCACTTTCATGTAAAAATAGCTTAAAAATTTGTTCTAGCTAGAAATTCCAGAAAGTAATCTCTTTGAAAAAATTTTAAATTGGCAGAGATAGGTAATCGTGATTGTTTGAAGCAATTTTATATTTTCAGCGCCAAGACATATTGAGAAGAAGGAAGAATGTGACAGTTGCAGTCAAGGATCGTGAGAAATTCCATGAGACTGGTCCAAAGCCTTTCGATCACCAACGTGTGCTCTTCATTTTCCTGTTCTTCTGGCACACCTACACGTATGATATTACGAAAAAGCAGACATTTGAGATTGACCTCAACAGTCAGGTAAACTAGCCGATTTTACGTTTGTAGCACGGCGCATCAAATTAAAAAAAAAATCGCGGAAAGGCTATTTTTCCTAATAGGATAAATATGATTGACCATTTTTTATTAATATAATTTTTCTGTATTTTTGCGAATTTTATAATTATTTTCTATTGATACAGTCGACTCTCTCTATATGATATATGATGACTCTATATGATGACACCCCTAAAGTTCTTTCTCACTTGTGCTCCGACACTTTTTTAAACATGATTTCTGAAATGTTTTGTCAAATGTGTGCTGATTTTATACAATTTTTTTTTTAATTTTCACCCGCCATCCGTCATTCTGTAAGTTTAGATTCTGGGCTTTCAGCTCCGCAATAAATCTTGTCAGAAAAATTAGTATTCGGAATTTCCCCCTGCGGGCCAAAGTTTTAAATGTTATTCTTTAGAAATTTTAGCAAAGATCTAAAAACACCAATCACATATAGTGGCACACCAATCACATATAGTATACTCCAACAACCTGGATGGTATCTCAATCACATAGACAGAATGACGGATAGTGGGTCAAAATTAAATTTTTTTTGTTAAAAATTAATAAATTAGAAAAATCGGCATTTTCGTGCAAAGTTACATATTTGAATTTAGCTTGAATATCAACAACAATCATGTTTCTGTTTTTTAGAATAGCCGTGTAGAGCTTTGCCTTAAAGGGAAAACTACCCTATTCACGATTTTTTAAATTTGACACGCCGTGGTAGTTAACTAAGGGCTCAAATTGAAAACACCCCTGAAAATATGTAAATTCACTACTGCAATTTACGTATTTTGCACAAAAATCCACTTGAAACGGTAAAAAATTTGAATTTGAGGGAATAAAAAATAAATTTGAGGGGGTAAATTTTAAATTTGAGAGGGGATTTACACATTTTGCGCGAAATTAAAATTTGAGGGGGTAAAAATAAATCTGAGGGAGGATTTACATATTTTGAGGGGGTGTTTTCATCTACAGCCGTTAACTTAAATGGGCAATACTTTTTTTCATATACCAAATTTTTTTTTGCACCAAATTTACTCTTTTTTGTACCAAATTTTCTTTTGTCTTGTGTTCTTCAATTTTCTGACCTTTTTACAAAGTGATAACACCATCATGTAGCTCTGCTATTCTTGTTTCTAACGAAGCTAAATTTTTTGCAAAATATTAACAAAATGCTGCTCAAAAAATCAAACTCAAAAATGTGGACTAAGTCAAAATAATAATTTAAACCATACTTTTGATTTTTTGAACAGCATTTTGAAAATGTTTTGCAAAAAATTTGGCTTCTTTAAAAACTAGAATCGCAGGGCTACCTAATGGTGTTATCACTTTATAAAGAGGTTAAAAAAATTAAAGAGTAAAACAGATAAATAAAAAAAATTGGTACAAAAAGGTAAATTTGGCACAAAAAAGTACTTTGATACGAAAAAAGTATTGCCCAACTAAAATATTTTTTAAGTTAGTCAATCTTATGAGCGTCGGTATCCTAAAAATGACCTCTGCACCGGAGTATCTGGACATGCCCAAGTATCGCTGCTTGTGCTCATTGAAATTTGCTGATGGGATTGCACGGTCATTGTTTATCTATAATTTCTTGTTTTAACCGCCAAATCGATTTTCAGGTCACTGGACAAGGACCTGAATATCCGTGATTTTTTGCTCGACTTTGCGATTGATTAGTTTCCGTTATTGTTGTAAAAACGCTGTTGCGGTAATAAACACGTTGGATTTGTCTGTTGCAGTTTATTTAATTTTTAAGCACCCTCAAGAAAATACATAAGAGGGTGCTTGTAGAAAATGGGGAATATATAGAACATTTGTCTTTGATTAAAGTTGTGCAATTGCATGCGTGATGTGCCTACCATAATGAAGATATTAAGTCGAGGTGTGGCGGGTTTATGACCAAATAGCGCCCGGTTATTTTCCTAAGTTGCCGAGTAAAAAACGTGTTTTCCACATATAAGGATGTCACAACATCAAAAAACATGTTTTGATGTCTTAAAATTTGGACGGCGTCCCGTCCTCGTCTTAGACGTTTTTGACCGGTCGTCCAAGCGGCCGTCCGAATTTTTGTCTAACGGCCGGCCGTCCAATATTTCGCCGTCTTGCTGAAATTTTCGCCGGCCGTCTGCCGGCCGATTAAAATTTTCTAACGCCGGCCATCCGCCGGCCGGCTCAAATAGCAAAAAAAGTTGTGTGACAAATTTTTCACTTAAAAATTGATCTTTATTGAAATAATTAAGCAAAATAAGAAATATATATCGAGTTATATGTCAGAAGTGTTCGAGACTTTAAGAGTTCTTCGTTGATACCCACTCTTCTTCCTTTCGCACGCATTGTCATTATGGGAAAGATCCTTTCAGGAGCACCAGACGAAGCAGGAATTATCAAAATATCGATTGCTAACTTTTTTATCGGTCCATCTGGCTGAACTACTCGTTGTTTTAGAAATAGTTAGTGTCTTTACCTCGTTTGTCCAAAACGTCGCCGCTTTTTTGTTACCAGCTTCTCGAACGCAGCGATGGAATACATCTTCTACGAGGTCAATGGTAGATTCTGTTCTCAAAGGGAAATTAACTGTCTCTAAGCCGAAGGGTGATGTGATTTGTGTTGGAGCAAGCCTATCACTAAATTGTGATTCTCCTAGCTGAATAGCTTTCAAATACTTATCATGAAATTTTGTTATTTTCGTATCCTTGTCTTGTTTTTATCATCAATTATACCAGAAGTTGAATCTAATATCCACATACCTTTGCAAGTAGTGAAAGTAAGCATAAAAAAGTTAGCAAAATTTCAACAATTTTATCAGGTTTTATGGCGCAAATTTATTTATAGCATGGGATCACGCACTACACTAGAGTTCTTTGTTAAACTTCTGGGTCTTATTGGAAAAGATGTTGTTGTGAACAAAGGAATTGATTACTTTGACGAAGGAAGAAACACAACAGCTGCTTGAAAAATATCTCGAGGAATTGAGAAACAAACTTCGAGATCGTAAACGTTTGAATAGGAAGCTCTAGCAAGAAAATGAAAATGAAAAGAAAATGATTAGTTATTATACATGTTGAATGAAATAAACATATAGTAGCGAGCAAAAAAATGCATCAAAGAAAAAATTAACGTTTTTTTCTTTAAAAGCAATTTTCTGGCGCAATTTCATGATTCTAACCAAAAATGAACAAGAGCATTTCTGTAGCATTTTTAACGCTCTTTCGAATGGTATGTAGCTTTCATTGAAGACGTTTTAAATCTTATGGAAAAATAAGCGATTGATTTACAACACCACTTTCAAAAAATGCATCAAAACGTTTATTGAACAACTAGTTCTCCGTAGCATAACCAATTGCATCAATAACAGCCTGACAACGACGTGGTATAGAATGAACAAGTTTAATCAATACTTAGATAGGAATTTCCCGCCATTCTTTCTTGATCGCTTCCATCAATGCCGCCAGGTTCTTGTGTTTATTCTTTCGAATGCGGCGCTCCACTTCAGCCCAGAGATGCTCGATTGGATTCAGGTCCGGAGATTGAGATGGCCACTTGAGGAGAGTCACGCTTTTGTCCTTGAACCATCCTGGCACCGCCGCCTGAGCCTTCTTCGTCGCCCGCGCCACCTTAGCCTTCTTAGTCTTCTTCTTCGCCCGCACCACTTCGTTGCCCATCATCAGGATTGAAGCATGTTTGGGGTCGTTGTCCTGCTGGAAGATCCATCCGGCCGGCATCTTTTCTTCAGCGTGAGGCAGCATATGTTCTTCAAGGATAGCCCTGTAGTCGACAGCCGTCATTTTGCCTTCCACCCGAGTCAACGGACCGACACCATCCCGCGAAAAGCATCCTGAAAAATGACTAACCAATAGTGCCATTGATTACTACGAAATGTAGGCATCTAACCCCAAACCATAACAGACCCACCACCGTGTTTGACTGTCAGAACCCGATAACGAACATCGTAGCGCTTTCCCACCGGTCTGCGGACATACTGGACGCCATCAGAGGAGAAGAGATTGAATTTGCTTTCGTCGCTCCAAAGAACCTTCGCCCAGTCATCTTTTGTCCAGTGCAGATGCTCTCTTGCAAACTTCGCCCGAGCCTTCCTATTGTCTTCCGAGATTAGCGGTTTCCTAGACGGGCGTCTGGCAGGCAATCCAGCTTCATTCGCTGACTTCCAGGCCCATTTCCTCGCTGACCTAAGACTAAATTTTCAAAGCGTGAAAGGTATTACATGAAATAACCTCTTTCATAACATCGACAGCAGTCTTTTTTGGATCTGCCCGAGCCTTTCGAACCATAGCACGATCTTGCCTCTGTGTCGATTTTCTTGGACGACCGCTTCCGAGCTTTCTTGTCACGCCTTTGCCTGCTTTACTGCGCCCGAAAATCCGATAGACCGTTGCTTGATCAACGCCAAATTGTGTAGCCACGAGCCTGTCTGTTCACCTCGCTCTTTAGCACGAACGATCGCTTTCTTTGAGTCACTTGAAAGGTGTTTTTTTCGGCATTTCTAAAAACTAATCAATTATACACTTTAAGCACTAATGTGAACGATGTGCTTTTTGACAACATTAATACAAACGTTTTGATGCAATTTTTTGCACGTCGAAAAAAGTGGTGTTGTAAATCAATGGCCTATTTTCCTATAAAATTTAAAACGTCTTCAAAGTCTTCAAAGCTACATACCATTCGAAAGAGTGTTAAAAATGCTACAGAAATGCTCTTGTTCATTTTTGGTTAGAATCATGAAATTGCGCCAGAAAATTGCTTTTAAACAAAAAAAAACGTTAATTTTTTCTTTGATGCATTTTTTTGCTCGCTACTGTAGGTTTTCAACATGAAAAACCAAAAAATTATTTTTCGAAACATTTGTTCGGTATAATGAAGGACGGTCTCAGACGGACCGGCCGTCGGCCGTCCGAGTCTGTCGTTGCCGGCGTCTGCCGTCTTGGACGTTTTTGGCCGTCCATCCGAGCGGTGTAGAATAAGGAGGTGTAGAAGGAATTTCCCACCAAATAAGGTTTTTGACTTTATACCGTATTATCTCTAATAAGCGCCCCGGGGCGCTTATCTTTCAACCCTCCGAAAATCGGAAAAATTTTGGGTCGATCTCAATATTTTTGGGTGCACAACCAAAATCCAAAAAGCGGAATCGGTAGGGCTCGTGGGAGTTAAGAAAATGCAAAAGACAGCTCTGCAAAATATTTACTCTGCCCCGAGATACAGACCCTCAAAGGAGAGGGGGGGGGCGCTTATTAGAGAGGGGGCGCTTATTAGAGATAATACGGTATACCAATATACCCTGGGTGATAATACAGTCGAGCATGGATAAACCGCCACCCCTGGAAAAGTCGATTTATCGGGGGTGGAGGTTTATTGGGTGTTCCATTTTCTCAGGCTTCAATCAGTACAGTCAACATACAATATAAAACCCTTTATTCAAACAAATATAACGTTCAAAACAATTTAATCGGTTAAAAAAGATAAAACGACAGGGAAAATGACGAAGTCAAACAAAGAGTGAAAAGCAAACAGAATTTTTTTTTGACAAAAATTCAAAAATTATTTTTTATTTTACGTGGAAATTTGAAAAATGTTGCAAAATATGTTAGGTTGCGCTTTATTGAGAGTAATTTTATTGGACGGGACCGGGTTATGGTAGCTGTTTAAGAAATCTGGAGACTCGAGAAACATGTCAAAATATTTACAAAAATTGACTTGGTCTTCCTTTGGATTTTTAAAAACATATTTTCTATAGCCAAGCCTCAATATAGTGAAACCCCAAAGGTTCGAGCTTGACTATAGAATCCACAATGAATTTTCAAGGGATTTGAGGCTGTATTGGGAGGGGAAGGGAATAAAAGGGACCACTAATCACACAGGGGCCACTAACAAAAAGATGTTGAACATAGTTTTGAATACTGGAGCCTACCGCATAAATATACTCTGGTATGCATGCTTTTTCATGCATCCAGAGTCGCTTTCGAGTGATTTGTGTCTAAGGTATGTGGGTGTGCGCATCTCAACTCCAAGCCCCCAAGCCCCTGTGCCCCGAAGGCGCAGGGGCTTGAGAGTTAGAGATGCGCGCACTCACTTACCTTAGCGCACTCATTTACCTTTGAACAAAAAATTTTGGTGGGAATTTAAAAATTTGCTTCATTTTATTTTACCTTGTCTCTATTTCAAAAATCAGACAAATCAAACCTCTTCATTGGAAATCAAACCTTTTCTGATTAATCAAACCCGATCGAAACCCTGTATAAAAGAATGGAAAATTTGATAGGAAAAAATATAGGGATTTAAAACCAATGATTGAAAAGCATATTGATACATCTTATTTGAAGAAGTGACTAAAAATAATTGAAACAGTGTTCTTCAGTGCTGCTAGCCTTTTCTTAGCGATTTAAGTATGTTTTCAGTTAATTAATTAATCAACCTTGTATCATGTTTTTATCTCAATTTTGGTTGTATATTGATTGCTTTTAGTGAATCATCTCTTATCAAGTATCGCTGAATCTGCTAAGATGCTCAAGAAGGATGATCCGCGTGGTGGAAATATCTGTTTACAAGGTAAAGAATCTATAATTTTTCTGTGATTTGGTTATATAGTGGTTGCTTTAGTGGATCTGTGATTTAACTGTGTGAATTGAGGGATCATTGCAAAACGTCGTATCGGCATATTGGATACTGTGCTTAAGAAAGTAAAGAGATTGTCTGATGAAGAAACCTATTATTTATTGTGCGTGTATGTGTTTCAAATAAATGAATGTGTATTGATCTCTGATTTGCTCAAACTATCGAAAGTTTTTTGGTGGGCTGAAAATGATGATAAAAATCATGTTTTTTTATGCTTAGAAATAATCAAACTAAAAGCTTTGAAAAAAAATCTTTAAATTAAATTTTTATTTTACTTTTCAAAAAGTGCTTTTGAAAGCACTAGCAAAAACGTGAGCGGCCCGTAGGGCCGCCAAGCACTAGTTTTTCACTATTTTCAATTCATATGCTGGTAGTCCAGCATCTGTCGAGGGAGTGCAAAAACTCGTCTGAATATTCAATTTTACTTCCAGGCTCATTACTATCAATACAATCTGTGCTAAAGTATGTTTTTATGCTCAGGTAATCTAAGCAATCCGAAATTTTGTTATTAATTTCTTTCGTTTGTCGTGGTCAAAATTACTCTTTTGGACATTTCATTATAACTATCATTTGCAATTAATTCACCAAATACATGAAAAATCAAATCGTCTGACAGACAACTTCCAGGAAAATCAACGTACTCTTTTTTTAATGGCAATTTTTCGTTTCCCATTTTCAAAATAAATTCTTGGAAACTCATTTCACCTTCTTTATCAAACTGACTTTCGTCTTTTTTTAAATGAGCTCTCTTATTTTCAGTTAATTCATAAAATTGAAATTTTTTCCAGAGAGTTGAATGCCTTACTGATAAGTTTACTAATTCACTTCTTCCAGTTTTTTTGGACGGTATCTGGGGGTATCTGCCTGAAATCACCACCGATTATCATAATTTTTCCTCCAAACGGCAGATTCTTTTTCATAATGCATTAAACATTCCTCAGCGTTCTTCTGGCTCATTGACGAACACTAGGTCGCCTATTATAGGGGGACGTAACGCTACCCCGTCTCGACGCATAGTTTTTTTGCCGGTCTCTGAGATGTAAGATGTAAGCGTCGTGAAATCGGTGAGCAAATTCATTAATCAGGTGATTTTGGCCTTGCCACAGCGAGATTAATTTGTCTCGAGCTGTATCGGGTGCCAAATCTAAGCTTTCCCACTCCTTATTTATCAACAATGGAGTTCCTCCAGGACTCCGATTCAGAAAATCCGACGACCGTATAGGATGTGGATTCTCAAAATCTTCTCAAAATCTTCTGTCGACTATTTATTATAGCATCTACTTGATTTAGAAGCGTTTCAAGCTTGGAGAATGACAAGCATGACCGACCTAGAGTTGCCCTTAAATGGGTCTTCACTAGCCCAATTAGTCTTTCCGCAGTGGAGTTGAACTCACGAGTTGACTCACTGGAGTTGAAAATATCCAGCGAATCGAGTGACTAGCAACATACGAAACAACAAGAGGGTCAGATGCGATGTCATTCCAGTTTTATGAGCCAAAGCAAAGTTTATTGCATTATCACTAATCATAAATTTAGGTGTGAAAACCTTTGAAAAGCTTCTAGAAAGGCAAAGGCAGTAAAGTATAGCTAATAATCCGGGTCTATGTGTAACAATAAAAGAGGTTTATTTAACGTTATTTAACTACTTATTTTAATACAATATTACCGGTTACATAGTTATCTAAAAGGCAGATTCGCCACACAAGCCGGCGGAGCACAAGGGGAGCCAACCTGAAGCTTGGTTCCCAAAACCCAAGACTGACTCTGGTCCAAAATGGTGAGATTTTCTCCTCTCCTACAATCTCACTATCTTCTTCGAAGAATCCCTAAAGGACAAGGAGCAAGGAACAAAATGCTTATTAAAATTATATGGTGCCCTTGAATTCAAAATACTTTTTAAAATTTAAAATTTCTTTTTGTGCTGTTGAAGTTCCTGCTTGTGTTGTTTTGGGTGATTTTGTCCTTCTTCTGTCCGGCTCTCTGTTGTCCACGTTGCTTAGGTTGGTGGCTTTGATAGACATCCGGTGGTTGCTTATGGCATTTCCCTTGAACTAGAAAATCGCAGCTTTTGAGGTTAGAGAGGTTGTATGAACTTTGGTAGCTTAGGATTTTGAAGGTAGTTGAAAAATGCCTTGAAGAGAAGGTGGTGTAGTTGAAATGAAACTTACGGTGAATGCGGTTTTCGAAAGGCAAATACTGTAGATGGTGGGTTAATGCACTCGTCGAGTCTGTTTCACAACTCAATCTCCTTGAAGATAAGGTAGGAAATTTTTTTTGTGTGCTGATTTAGTTTAAGTTGTTTTATAGACTTTTGCCCATTTCAAATTTAAAATGGTTTCGTGGGAAGTACGATTCTGTGCGTGGATGTTCTATAATTAGTTTGCCTTGGTGTAAATACCTGATTTTGCAGACGCAGTCCGTTGAGTGCCAACAAGTTCTGGACAAAGGTCGCCCGATCGCGGAGTGCGCCCACACTTTCCTGCTATGGTGCTTCCATCTAGCAATTGCAGCATGTGTTGGAAGGGTATGGGAATAGGGATGAAATGTCTCAAGTGTCAAGGTAAGATTTATAAATCGAGACATCATTCACAAAGAGTTCTCTTTGTAGATTGCGATTTGAAGATCCATGAGAAGTGCAGGTTGGGAGCTCCTCTGCCGTGCATTCCATTCGTTCACACTCCTCAGAAGCTAAAGCAAACGGCTCGTCCTCGTCTTCCCGACTTTTGTCCAAATTCTCAGCCCCAGATTCCCGCTCTGCTTATTCGATGTGTGGTTGCTCTCGACAAGGGATTTCTGAACAAGGAGGGACTTTATCGCATTCCTGGGTATGGTTGTGCCTTTTACTTTCCTAGTACAGAAGTTTATCCTTTGTTGATTTTAGAAATGAGGCTGAAGTTACCCGACTGATGGAAACTTTCAGCTCCCGTTACCTTACGAACATGAGCAAGTGGGATCCAGACATAATGACGGGGTGCATCAAGAAGTTTCTGGGCAGCTTGAGGGTATGACTCTATAAATATATAGTCAGTATGTATGATATTTTTGCAACTTTTAGGAAGCGATCATTCCTGTCTCATCCTTTAGAGAATTCGTTCGTGCCGCGGAAAATGAAAACAAGGAGCAACTCATGTAATATTTTTAGCAGTGACTCAAAAGAGGATGGGCAATCATGTAGTTTTACCTTAACCTTGTTTAGCCGATTATTTTCAGTTCTTTGGTTAATGGCCTGCCGGTTCCCAATCGTGATACTCTCTCTTTTATGTGTGCCCACTTACAAAAGGTTGCTGCCAACTCTGCCGTTAACAAGATGACTCTCGAGAATTTAGCTGTTGTGCTCGGACAAACAATCGTTGGGCCCATCAGAATTATTAAAAAGCCAGCTGTTCAGTATCGCGGAAGAACCACTGATGAATCGGAAGAGTTGCGGCACCAGAAAAATGTGTGAAAAAATGACCAAAATCCGAAAAATTGGCAAAAACTTGGATTTTGGTCATTTTTCCAAGAAATCAATTTTTTCCAAAAGGTCATATCTCAACACTCAGATATCAAAAGATCATTCTGTAACGAGGGTTTTGTAGCTCTTGAGCTGCGCTACAACATAGTGATAAGATAATGCCATGACGCTCGAGATTCAAAAAAAACTTTGATCACTTAAAGTGATGAAAATTCGTGTCAACTTTTCAAAATAACCTTATAGGTGTTTGGAGCCAAATGGTGACCTATCCAAAATAATCAAGCTAAGTGTAATATGCCATTTGAAAGAGGACACTTAGGGCTACAAAATGGTATTAAATATTTGTTGATGTCTACACTGTTTTAAGAAAATTTTGGCGGTCTGTAGTATGGTTTAAAACTTATGCACCAACCTAATATATTGCATTTTACAAGTTTTGAGTTCAAAATAACTTTTTTTAGAGTTATTTTTGCAACAATAAAATCTTTTTTAGTAAAATTTCTAATGCATTTTATATAGTTTCATTTGTCAAGTTATTTTAAGTTCATAAAAACCAAATGTGTCTCCTTCCTTCAAAAAACATGTCAAAAAATGTTCTTACAGCAAAAATTATGTGTGATTAAATGCATACTATTGTTTTAAACGAAAAAACTTTATTCCACTCTTTGCATCATACACAACAACAACAAAAGTTATTACGGTTCAAAAACAGTTTTTAAAGGACTACGAAACTTGATGGGCACAGCGATTTGCGAAATACGAATTCGCGTGGAACCACCTTAATTTTGTCAATAATGTTTTCGAATTGATTTTTTTGCGCATTTAAAATTTGAGTTTAATTTATTATTTAATTTTAAACGCCGACTCAAGTTGTAGAGCAGTGGTAGTCGGCCAAATCGTCCGATCTGGCAGTGTCAAGCAACGTTGGGCTCGACTAGTAAACGGTTCTATGTTTTGATAAAATTTTAAACGCAGTCAAAAAATAATTTGAAAACATTATTGGCAAAATTGTGGTGGTCCCGCGCAAATTCAAATTTCACAAATTGCTATGCTTGTCAAGTTTCATGGTCTTTTAAAGGCGCATGCACGATGAGGAGGCAGCATCCTGGTGATTATAGTGGTTTGGGGTGATTTTAACTGGTTTTGGGTAATTTGGTGTGGTTTGGGTTGTTTTTGGTGATTTGTAATGGGTTGGTGTGATTTTGTGTGGTTTGGACTACTTCAGGGTGGTTTGGAATGGTTTTGGGGAAATTTTGATGGTTTGGGGAAATTTTGGTGGTTTGGGGTGATTAGAGATGGTTTTGGGTGATTTGGGGTGGTTTGGGGTAATTAGGGTAGCTTGGGGTAATTTGTCGTTTTTGGGGTCAGGTTGGGCCTAACTCCAAAAACGTGTCTGAACACGAAAAAGCATCAGGCCAACAAGACATGAAAGAGTGAAAAAATATAAACGAAGAAGAAGAAGAAAGGGCCAATTATATTATTTTTTGGAATGAGCAGTCTGATTGAGGATGCTGACTACTCACTTCGCATGCGTAGAATCAGCCTACTCAATCAGACTTTTCAATCCCTATTGTGAACAAAATGTGGAGGCTCAAACAGATTGCGGATGCTGTTTACCCATTGTGAACACTTCAGGGTGAGGATGCTGTTTGCGGATGCTAAAACAGACTCCTCATTGTGTATGCAAAGACGCCAGGCTCATAAGTTTGAATTGGGCACCAGTTTTCAGATGAAGACAAAATAAATTTGAATCTAATTTTCATTTCAAACATTTTTAGGATGTTTCTGTTGTCATAAATATCATAAAAATGTTTGAAATGAAAATTAGATTCAAATTTATTTTGTCTTCATCTGAAAAACTGGTGCCCGCGAATTCAAACAAATGAGACTTATTGGCGTGGGCATGCCCCTCAAGCAATACATTCGTAGGATACAAACAAAGAATTATGTGATACAAAAATTTGTTTAAAAGCATAAAACTCAGACATCAAACGGGATTTCAAGCACATCATGTATATAAATTGACAAAAGCAGACTCTAATCTCTGTTATACAAAAAAAAGACAATAAATAGGAAAAAAGAGATAGAATTTTGAACTCAGGGCAGTTGGCCAAACTTTTTTTAAAATTTTTTATTTTCCTTAGTTAGACACATTTTTGATATTTCACATTTTTAATACACTTTTGTGTGCCAAAATTAACCCTAGAAATTTGAAATTGCTGTCAAAATTGCAATAGCGAGATATGACCAGAAGTTGGGGTTACAACCATTTTGAAACAGAAGCTGGCCTACTTGTAGTTATATCTCAGTATCTAATTAACTTTTTAAAATTTTTGTAACGAATTTGTATCCCTGAATACATTTTTCATATTGGTGTGTCTTAAAAAATTGCAAAATTATGCAGCTATACTAGAAAAAAAAAGTTGGATAACCCCTTGTTATTACCAGATGTGTTTCTGATGAGATCATTTTGATATCCTTACAATAAATTAGTGCAAAAAAAGAAAAAGAAGTGTGGAAAAGGGGTAACAACACTGTGGAATGCAGCCTTTGGGGTGGTCTTTATCACAGAATTGAGCAACAAAGAACACGAAATTAAGTAGGAAAAAGGAAGAGAAGTAAGCAACTGCTACTGCTACTACTAAAAATAAATAATAAACAACTGTCAATTTAGATGCCATCCAATCTCCCACTCATTTTGCTGGTTTAATTGACCTTTGGGTTGCAATAAAAATGGTCTCGAGAGGAAACCAAATAATGCTGCAGCGGCGTCAAAACAATTGCAACCATTATTTGGGTTTTTTCCTTTTGAGACAAAAACAAAAAAACACGTGGCTGGAAATTAAATGACATTCTTCTTTGATTGTTGTTATTGCTGGAAATGGCGAGAGAACATTTAGTTGTATGTTTATGCTATAGGACTGCGAGATCAATTTGCAAATGGATGATTTGTACCGGTCAATGAGCTATCAAGGCAATTCAGGTAAGGGGATGTGCAAACGAGACCAGTGCATTTTTTGACGTTTGAAATGGCCGATTATTCACATCCTGGTGCGGTTTTGCCGCCTAAGCGTCTTGGATGGCTTGAACAGACGCAGACATTTCTTGAAGTTTTCGCTTCGGAAACAGTCCGATCTGAAAATTCACAAATTTTAACGGTGTTTAGGGTTTTCTAACTTTTTTTCTTTCATTTCCACCTAGTATCATGTTAATTTTTTGGAAATTTTTTGATCAGTTTAAGTGGCAGAAATTTGTTTTATTTCAAAGTTAAATAATAAAACCTAAGCCAAAAAAAAAAACACGCTGCTAGATAAATTCGAACCTGAGACTTGTTTTGAAATTTATATTTTCTCCAGTGTTTGCAAAACTCATACTCATAGTAATTATGAGTTTAGCTAAACTAATAGTTGATATATAGTTGGTCATATCTCAGCAATCAATGATCAAAATCCAAATCTGAAAAGTGCATCGAATTTTTCACGGAAAGTTGATAGACAAGTGTGTAATCAGATTTGAGGTCTGTTCTTAAAAAATATTGATAACTATGAGGTTAAAACAACTATGAGTTAGCTATGAGCCTCATACCTTATTGACAACTGTGAGGTTAAAACAACTATGAGTTAGCTATGAGCCTCATACCTTATTGACAACTGTGAGGTTAAAACAACTATGAGTTAGCTATGAGCCTCATACCTTATTGACAACTGTGAGGTTAAAACAACTATGAGTTAGCTATGAGCCTCATACCTTATTGACAACTGTGAGGTTAAAACAACTATGAGTTAGCTATGAGCCTCATACCTTATTGACAACTGTGAGGTTAAAACAACTATGAGTTAGCTATGAGCCTCATACCTTATTGACAACTGTGAGGTTAAAACAACTATGAGTTAGCTATGAGCCTCATACCTTATTGACAACTGTGAGGTTAAAACAACTATGAGTTAGCTATGAGCCTCATACCTTATTGACAACTGTGAGGTTAAAACAACTATGAGTTAGCTATGAGCCTCATACCTTATTGACAACTGTGAGGTTAAAACAACTATGAGTTAGCTATGAGCCTCTTACCTTATTGACAACTGTGAGGTTAAAACAACTATGAGTTAGCTATGAGCCTCATACCTTATTGACAACTATGAGGTTAAAACAACTATGAGTTAGCTATGAGGTATGAGGCTCATAGTTAAACTCATAGTTGTTTTAACCTCATAGTTGTCAATATTTTAAAATTTTTAAGAACAGACCTCGAATATGATTAAACATTTGTCTATCAACTTTCCGTGAAAAATTCGATGCACTTTTCAGATTTGGATTTTGATCATTGATCGCTGAGATATGACCAACTGTATATCAACTATAAGTTTAGCTAAACTCATAAAAAGTATGACTATGAGGATGAGTAAAAGCTTTGCAAACACTGATTTTCTCATTTCTATGATTATACATAAAAATTATCAATTACCTGCACTCTGAGCGCATATTAGGCATTTGATGAGAGTAAAAATCGTGGCACAGCTCGCACACCCGGTCCATAATAGCATGTAGAGGTTCATTCTGGTATATGTTGCACTCTTTGCCACCAAACTTGGATGATGATGCCGAAGAACTGACTGAATTAGTGTTGGTTTCTGAATCTTCTTCGTCCTGAACGACTGGTTCTTCTATAGCTCCATCCCCAAGAGACACTGCCACAAAAGTGTCCGTTCCATCGGTCAACTCCAGTGACTTGGCTCCGGCCTCCAGAAAATTTGAGAGTAATAAAGTGCACAGCAATATGCTGCAAATCAAAGTCCAGCTCCTGCAAGATGTGCTGTCCATTTGGTTACTGGTTTTTGGTCCTTGGAAATATGTATAGAAAATAAGTAGAATGGATTGAAACACCAAAAGTTATTGGTGTTTGAAATAGTAGTAGTAGAGGAATTGGTTGAGACCGCTGAAAATTATAATGAATGAGCTTCAAAAACTTTAAAATTGTGCCTTTAAAAACATAATTAATGGAGTGAGAGGCACTAATGAACTGCGGCAAGGGTATCTAGCTATATATAGTCAATAGGGCGCGCCCATTTCAGGCCTTAACTGCGTCCTCGAAAACCGAAAAAGTAGGCACGCAACGACCATCTATTTTTTTAAGCAATTTTTTTTTGCAGGGGTTTTGCTTAATCGAAAATATATCTAGCACATTGGCTGAAATTTTTAGTTAGTAGTTTGTACTAAATCTTTTTACTAGTTTGTGATGCGAAATAATAAAAACAAGATTTGATGGAAAAGATGATGAGTCATTGAAAATGATGGAAACAAATGGTTTTCTCAACATCGTGTTCGTCAAATGCGAGCTGCAAAAGAAAAAAAATAATTGCACGTAAAAGATCTGCATCTTAGTCAAGCAAATTATGATGCATGCAAGAAAAAATAAATAAATTTAGAAAAAAAATTTCGTATTTTCATATATAAATGCAAAACAAAAACAATTTACAACCCTCGTTGTAAATTTGTTGTAAAGTTCAATTTAGCCAAGTCTTGTGAGCACTTGAAGCTGAGCATCCCAAACCTCCAACACCACCGCCGCCCTCCCAATAAATAAATCTTTGTAATTAAAAAGTTTATTTTAGCTAAAAATAAAAGAGATACTTAATAATTCCCAGTCTAATGTACTTATAAGTTAGGCTCTATCAGCATAAAACACACATTAGAATAAAACAAAGGAATGGTGCCAGAATATAGAATGACATCACTAACGCATAAATTCGAGACTGTCTCGAAATCTGGCATTCAGCTAGCCACAAAGATGAAATAAAATAGAAACAATGTTCAGGTTTGCTACCGAGAAACCATCAAGAAAACAGCCAGAAATTATGCAAACCAATTAATTCCAAACATTTACACCGCAAAGGTCAGTCCAAATACACTTTTCAGATTATTAAATTATCACTACACGTTTGCCAAAAAACATTCACACAGTGAAATGCAGACACTTCTTGGAAATCCACCCACAAAAACTACTAAAGTTGTTATTTCGCTGACCATTCATTGTGCTACAAATTAAACTAACAAAGCATAGCTTTTCGAAAAGTATAAATACAAAATTTTATTCCACTTTTATGAAACGAAAAATAGTGAAAAAACAAACTTTTTTTTGTATTTTCGAACGAGGGTGGATATTGTTTAGAATTTTTTTTTGAATCACCACAGTAGACAAAATGAAAAATCACGTAATTTTTGGGCACTCTGTCAATTTGAAAACAAAAAATTATCAAATAAATACAGTCAAACCTGGTTTATCCGGCACCCCCAAAAGTCCGACACTTTTTTTCAGCTCAATTATTGAAGTCTTTTGCTAAATGTGATTCACCAGTCTAGTCCCAAATATTACAAGGATTCTGATTTTGCCATTCGTTTTTTCAAAATCTTTAAATTTCGCCGCGGACCTCGGTTATCCGGCACCTGATTTTCAAAAGGGTGCCGGATAACCGAGGTCCGCGGGTCTTTATGGCGAAATTTAAAAATTTTGGAAAAACGACCGGCAAAATCAGAATGCTTGCAACATTTCGGACCAGACTGGCGAATAAAATTTTCCAAAAGACTCCAAAAGTTGAGCTAAAGAAAGTGTCGGACCCAAGGCGGGAACGATGTTTTGTGGGTGCCGGATATACGAGGTTTGACTGTAAAAGTAAAACACTTTTATAGAGTCTATTGTTGTGTCTTTGTTGTTGTTAATAATAATAATTTTTTAAAAACTCAAAAATGGTGCTGTTATGTACGCAATTTTACACGCTAAAAACAATGAAGGGTGAGAGACTCGTAGGTGTTCCAAACATAAATAGTCGGAATTTGTAAAAAAGAAGAAGCACAAAAGTAACACCTTTAAAGGGGAACACCTCTAATTATTCACAGTTAGCAATAGTTGTTTAAAAAATTACAGCCTACATGTGTTCATCAGAAGAATATCCGGCTGAATAATTTTTTGTTATTTAAAGTTTTCCTTTATTTAAAAGCAGTTTTTGTAGAATTTTAATCGCCACTCTCGGAATGACATTTAAAATAAAGAAAGAAGACATGTTAAACAAGTATATAAACACATACAGGGTAGGCCGAAATAACTACCCCTTTTGGAAATGCTAAATAAATTAACCACGGATATTGGAGTCAGAGGTCTGGGTTAATCAAAGTTCAAAAACTGTGAAAAATAATTTTAAGTGCATCTTAGAATTTCGGTACCGGCTCACGGCACCGACCCTGAAATGTTTGGCACCAGCTCACGGTACTGATGCCGTGTGCTACCGGTGCCACCTACAACAAAATGAGATTTTAGCGAAAACAAGATTTTTTTATCATGAAAATACATTTGGTATCAAATCAGAAGGTTATCCTTAAAAAAACGATCAAATTGAATTGCAGCACGAAATTTTCAATTCGCTGTCAAGCTTTTTTATTAATTTTTGACCATACTCTTTATTGTGTATGCAAAATAACCTTTTTGATAAGATTTTCATCTTTGATCACGAAGTAAAAAAAAGCAGCTATTTGGCTTGCAAAAATAAACAATGAGGTCAAAAACGATGATAAAAGTCTATGAAAACTGAAAATTACAAATTAAGACTTAGATAAGATACCGTATTTTCTCTAATTAGCGCATTTTCGATTAAAATCGTTTGCGTGACCACTTTGATCATTTTGTAGTTACCGACCATTTAATAGCTCATCTTTCTGGCTACAAAATGGGCGGTAACTTGCCTGAGAGAAGTGATCAAAAAGTGGGTCAAAAACACAATGCCAAAAACACGATTTTGAATCAGGGGGTGCGTTAATTGGAGGAAATACGGTAACAAAAATTAGTTGCTGAACATAATCAAATGAAATGCTGGATTTCAAAAATTTTGCCGTAACAAAAATTTCTTTTTCAGAAAATCGTTAATGCTTGAGACGAGGACAGCAAACTGAATTTCGCCGCAAAGTAAAATCTTGAGAATTCACGGGTACTAGCAAGGTATTTTCAGCTTCAACTTCTATTTCTAGCTCATACTAAAGTTTCAGCCGGACATTGTCGACAGCATATACCAGAACTCCAAGCTACAAGATGGTCGTGACAATTTCTAGTGCTTTACAAAAACGGCAGCGCAGAAAAATGTGTCTCAAGAAAAAAATTTCATGTTGTTGCTGTCTATGTTATTATTTTTAATAAATTATTTATGAAAAAAAGGAGGCTTTAAAAAATTCTAGACTTCTTTTTGCACTGCCCTGTAGACTCTTACTCATTTGCCGTTGATGAGTAAGAAAAGGTATGTGTGTTGTTTGCAAAAAGTTGTTTTTGTCTCAGGAGTAGGGCGTTATCCTTTTGCAAAACTAATTGTATTTGAAGCTGCTGCGGTTGGTCATGCACACACATTTTTCGACGGCTTTTATTTATGCAAAAGAACAAATTCCTCTTGCCTACCACCTTTTAAAAGGTGAGAAGGGCACAAGATTGTACTTGGAAAGTGAGGTGTTTTCTTAATAGTGACTACAAATAACCATTCTTGTAATAAATTTTGAAGCTGGTAAAAATTATTTTGATTAATGTTAATGACAGACATTGTTTTCAGGCTGTAATTTATACAGAACAAAAGAGTTCAAAAAAGTTCAATTTATTTTTAATAATTAGCCAAAATAATTACAAGAAACCGACTTTTAAAAAACACGAAAAAGTTTAAAAATAATAAAAAAGTTTAAAAAAAAAGCTTTGAATGGGTATGGGTACTTGGAGAAAAGGTGACCATCAGTTTTTTTTTACTGGAGGAACTGGCGTTTTCATCTAGATTTTGAAAGTTTTTTGCCTAGTTTTTAAAAATAGTATGAAATCATCAATAATAGATTTGACGCAAAACGAGTGAAAAATGGAACGGCTCAAAAAATTGCTCGTTCCTGCCTTACTTTTTTTGAAATGCTCGGCATGCCCTTTACAAGGGTTTAAAGTTTATAAGAGTATATAAGGATGGACTGTATAAGAAAAAACTGACAGCTTTGAAATAGTATAATACCGGGTGCGCCAAAAATTCCCGGACAACTTTTAGATTTAATTGTAAAAGCGAAAATGTTAAAATAAAATATTATTAATACAAGCAGCTTGAATTCTTTCAAATGGTATATCAAACATTTATTTCATTCAAACGACACATTGGCATCAATACAGTTTTGGAAATACGGCATTGAGGACCACTGTTGCCGCTTCTTGACGAGGGAAGCTTCAAAGCTGCCATTGTTTTGTGTGACTTTGAGCAGGCTTTAGACTTCAGGTAAGGCCACACAAAGTAGTCCATCATGGTCAAAACAATCGCAGCTTTAAAAGCTTCCCTCGTCAAAGAATGGGCGGCAATTCCACAGAAGATGGTCCTCAATGCCATTGACAATTTTCCAAAAAGACTGTATTGATGCCAATGGTGGTCATTTTATTGAGTGAAATAAATGTTCAATATACCATTTGAAAGAGGAGATTCAGGGCTACAAAAACTGTATATTAATCATATTTTTATTTCAACATTTTTGCTTTTACAATTAAATCTAAAAGTTGTCCGGCGCACCCGGTAGCACTACAATGTTTGGAAAAATTTACTACTCAAAAAATTTAGATAGGAAAACCGCTTAGAACAAGGCATGAAAAAATAAATAAAACCAAAATTCTTCGGAGCACTTGAACTTAACCTCCACCAGTCATTCAGCTTGGGGCACCAAGGCAATTTTTTTTTCACATTTTTGATACCAATAATTTTTAGCACAAAAAGCTTAAAAAATTTTTAAGTCTTTTTACGCAAAATAGTTATTGGTATAAAAAATGTGAAAAAAAAATCCCTTGGTCCTCCAAGCTGAATGACTGGTGGGGGTTAAGTTCAATTTAGCGAAATCTTGTGAGCACTTGAACCTGAGCATCCCAAACCTCCAACACCACCGCCGCCCTCCCAATAAATAAATCTTTGTAATTAAAAAGTTTATGTTAGCTAAAAATAAAAGAGATACTTAATAATTCCCAGTCTAATGTACTTATAAGTTAGGCTCTGTCAGCATAAAACACACATTAGAATAAAACAAAAGAATGGTGCCAGAATATAGAATGACATCACTAACGCATAAATTCGAGACTGTCTCGAAATCTGGCATTAAGCTAGCCACAAAGATGAAATAAAATAGAAACAATGTTCAGGTTTGCTACCGAGAAACCATCAAGAAAACAGCCAGAAATTATGCAAACCAATTAATTCCAAACATTTACACCGCAAAGGTCAGTCCAAATACACTTTTCAGATTATTAAATTATTACTACACGTTTGCCAAAAAACATTCACACAGTGAAATGCAGACACTTCTTGGAAATCCACCCACAAAAACTACTAAAGTTGTTATTTCGCTGACCATTCATTGTGCTACAAATTAAACTAACAAAGCATAGCTTTTCGAAAAGTATAAATACAAAATTTTATTCAAATCTCTTTAAAAAACAATAGCAAAGGGTGAGTAAACAATTAAAGCTACTTTTCCCACACTCTAATCCTCTTTAACAACAGACTGCTGTTCAAAAGGTAATCATACATTTCAACACATGTGAGATCGAAATTTACTTTTGCTTGCACCAGACTTTTCACCGTTTGGACTTCCAGCGAATTTCTTTCTTTTGTCCATTGCACACCACAGATAAAGAAGATCCGTTCGATGAAGGCATTTGAGACTGGCATTAAAAGAATCGCGCTGGCTAGCTGATAGATAAGCAGTGGCGTGTCGTTTTTCTTGAAGGTCTTCATCCACTTCTGCTCAGTATCATCTGCTTCAAAAAGTTTATCCCGAATTTGCTGGAGAATGATGTTGAGAGCCGACACCTAGAAAGAACAGTCACAAGAAGAAAGAATACCAAAAGAAGATACCTCATCAAACAACGTGTCTTGTTCCGCCAAATTCGGATAGAGCTGAACCGCCAAGGAGCGAGCTTCTTCATAACTAACTTCTGGCACAGAAAGAATGATCCACGACGTATTTGACGGCAAATGAGCGAGATGAAACCATTTATCAACGTACTCGAGAACGGTTGTGTAGAATTCCTAAATAATATAAATCATTCCGTTTGGACATGATTGGTAAATAAATGCAAACCTTAAAACTGGATTTAAAATATTCTACTCGACTCTGATCAAACAAACGGCCTAGCATCGTTAAGCGTCTCCATAGAGCAATGACTGCTTTCGATTGATAATCTGTCCTTTGAAAGAATTCACGATATTCACCAGTTCTGGAAGAAGGGCTTTTGTACGCTGAAACGAATGAAGATAGAGAAATTAGAGAATATTTATACCTGTAGCAATTTAAGAGGTCAGTTCAGAGAAAAATATATACAATAAACAGCGCTGCAAAGAAATTTTCTTTCGAAAAGATAAGAAGAATCACAGAATCACACGATTTCAGACAATTTATCAAAATTCAGACTCATTTATTTTTCAGATTTGGCCTCTGAATTTCAGACAAATCTAAAAAATTCAGACCACTTGGGAGCCCTGATTTAAAGCCAAAGGTCTTACAAAAAGGTTAAACAAAAAATTCGAGCTCCGTTGAACATACTCAAGGCAAGTAGTTAAAGGACAAAAAGAGGCGACCACCACTGCAGCAGATTTTAGTAATCCAAGAATGTGTGTGAAGTGACAATTGGGACGAAGAGGCATATAAACTCCGCCCCCTTTCGCTAAAGTCGCCTCCTTGACTGGACCCCCCTTTTTTGCTAAATTCCTAGAGTGCCCGCCCATGATCAGCAGGAAAGAAGAGATCACCAACCCACTTCCTGATTTGGCGGTGAAGGTCGACCATTAATTGGTCGGTCTGCAAACCACTTTGTTTCTTTATTTGCAGCCACAGCAGAACTAATGGTTGTTGGTAAAGGTGTTTGTGCAACCATTTTTCCCATTGTTTTGTCAGGAAAAAGAATTTTGGAGGAAACTTGCAAAACATTTCTTTGATTACTTTGACTGAGAAACATTACTGAAACCAGTCCAAAAAAAAAAATTGTTGCTGTAACAAATGGGTTTGAAGTCATAGAGAACACTCAAACACAAAATTTGTGCTTTGTTAGAAGTGAAGCAATAATTTTTCGCTATACTTTAACACTAACAACAAGGGACCACAGACGCCTATCGGCGCCTCTATGGTATTTCGAAATTTCAATGAGGGGCTATGACTTCATTCATAAAAATAGGTATATCGGTTCTAGTGGACTATCTGTTGCCTTTTTTGCCTTGGTCCCCCCTGTTGATTTCATGATGACTTTAAGATTTGTTTCAAGTTCTTTTTTGTTTTGTCACGAAAATTTAAATTTCGTTTACTTGTTCTTGCATTTTACTTCATTAATTTGCTGTGACACGTGTTTAAAGATCTTTTTTTAATAATACCGTTGGTCTCAAATTATATGTTATATGTAACGAGCTAATAGCATCCTACATTGCAGAGGCGGTATTCAGGCAGCACTCCAAAATTGAGAAAGTGGATCCTTTGGAAAAGTTCTTCGAACAGGTGTCAAAAATATATACTATTTGTAATTATGATATGTATTTTCTTTCTATGTGAATTGTATATTGTAAGAATAAAAGCGTTTGACTAAAAATCCTCTGATTAATGTTTTAAAAATTAAACGAGCGCATCGCATTGGGGCATGCAGAAAATTTCGGTACAAAAAATGTTAATCTCAATTTTGTTAAAATCAGCAGGGGGTACCAAGACAAAAAGTGCTTAAATTTGTTAAAAATCAACAGGGGGGACCAAGGCAAAAAAGGCAACAGATAGTCCACTAGGACCGCGTTTTTTTTGAACCGCGTTTATATCCCCTATTAGAACTCATTTTTTTCGCCTGTTCTTTTTTTTTTAAACGAAAGCTGACATTCTGGGCAACACGATGGTATTAGCGACAAAAGTGATTTCGCTATCTACGACCCGTTCTGGCCTTCGAAGTGAAAAAGCGTTACCCAACCACCCACCCACATATGCCAAATACTATAACACTAACAATGTAAAAAAACTTCAAAACTTTTTAATTGGCAAGGTAATTTCAACTCACTTCAATAATCTCTTTAGCCACAATGAATAAAATATACCACCATTCCCCTTAATCCAACCTTACATTTGGCTACATAACTGGTGCGTGAAAAGTTCCCGGACAAACTTTGAGTCCATTTTTAATTAGAAAATTTATTTCACAAAATTATGTTTAACCACTCTTTTTGTTGCTCTGCTCTTCTTTTTTCTAATGGCATATTAACTTTTTCTTTGTGTTCTTTGTTTGCTTGAAAATCGGATCAAAAGGAATCAAAGGAAGAAATTTTTGCAAAGCCTCTTGTTTATTTTGTTGTTCCGACATGTTTTGGTTCCTATGTGTCTTTATTTTCTTTTTCTGCTCATTTATCAGTTCATTGTTATGCTTAATTTGAATATATTTAGCATGTCCGATTTGCGGTGTAAAGAAGGAAGACGGAGCGCCATCCCATCGCGCTTATGACACCCAACACTGGATCCATGAAAACTTCCCCGATTTCATCCCCATTGGACCAACCTGACTGCCGACTGGCCACCTAATTCTCCAGATTTGAATGTGATGGACTATTTTAGTTATCAGTCCTGTCCAGTCAAAATTCTGCCGCATTTCATGCCCATCAAAGTTGCTTTAATGTCGCTTGGCGGACTCCACCTTCCAACTTCTTGATGTTTCTATAGTCTACAGTCTTTTTCATAGGAATTCCAGTTTCTTCTTTTATCTTCTTGGCGTCCGATTTGATTTTGCCGATTGATTGCATGATGTTCTTCGGGAGACCATTGGCTTTCTTCTTTGTTTTTGCTTGTCACTTTTTGTATGCTTTCAAGACTTCCTAAAATAGGTACATTCTGAGTCTTTCGAAAAAGAAAAATAGTTAGGCTGCATACGGTATCTATTTGAGTGTTCGAATCGCCTAACTTATTTTTTATAATTAAACTGACTTTAAAGCCTTTTTCAGTGAATTTCAGGATTTTGAAAAAGCGCAGGTCTAAAAACTCTTACACTTTTGTTAAATGGCACGCTAATTTTAAGGATTTCGTCATCAACATATCGTAAATACTCTAATAAACGCCCCCCCCCTCTACAGTTAACTATTTTCAAATTTGTTTTGCTTTTTAATCCCAAAATTGTTTATTTTTTAAAACGTACGACAACTCATTTTGTAAATCTTTCAAATCTAAACAATTCTACAAATAAGAAAGCTTAATCTTGAACTCTTAAAAAATAAAAAACATTGAGCTTTTAACCAACTAGCAAGCACTAAAGTGATTAAAAGTACATTTAATTTTCTTACCCCTCAAAATTTTAGTTCATAACAGAAATATTTTCGAATTTTCAGCAAGCTCTTTAGTCTAAGCTGTAGGCAGCCTTTAGCGCAATTTACTTATAAACCCATTGCTCAAATTAGTAATGTAAACAAAGCAACGCAAACTCTAGCACAATTTCTTGTCAAAACAGGTAGTTGCAAAAAGTTTCATTTTTAAACTTAGTTGAATTATATAAATCATCATACACGAAACACCTGAAACCCCAAAAATGAACTTATTTCTTTGTTCTCATGTTGTATTGCGTGTTTCAATTACAGTTGTGTTAGGTGACACACAGAGCGGAAGGAAGTGCGTAAAAATATTTTTCAAAGTGCAAAATATTAACACAGGTGAAAGAAATGATTTCCGGCTAGAATTTGGACTTTGCTGACTCTGAATTCTAACATTTGCACATTTTTTTTAAGGGGCTCTTTTTAGCTACAAAAAAATTTAGGGTTAGCAGGCCTTTCACCAGGGTTGTTAATGAAAATTTTTTCCTGAAGCCTTCACCTTCCTTCCTTCACTCAATAATTTGAGGGGTGAAGCCTTCACCTTCATTACAAATTTCTCCTTCATTGGTTTCTTCATTAAAAATGGACTCCTTCATTATCATTCATCAAAAAAACAAAAGAGAACAACACCTTCCGCCGCACATGCGCCGCACTTGTGTTAACCTTCGAGCCCTTGGTGTTGTAGCCGAGAATTGAAAAAGCCCCTTCCACAGCGCCGTATGTCGCAGGAGTCGACGCTTCTCGAGCTGCTAGTTTAGTCTCCATCAGGGTCCTGTAGATTGGTGTGGGATTAGGAAGGTTGGGAGATTAGTAAAACTCTGAGCGCGAGTTTGACTATCTTTGCGGGAATTCGTCAAATCAATTTCCCACTGGGATTTACGGGAAAAGCTATACAAGACTTCCTCCCCCTTCATTGTCTAAAGAAGATCTTCGTTGAAGGAGATTTAAATGTGAAGGCTTCACCCTCGCTTCAATACAAAAATGAGCCCCCATGAAGCCTTCACCTTCATTCCTTCACCCAAATTTTTTATACCCCATCTTCAGAAGGCCCTTCACCTTCATTGAAGATCTTCATTGAAGGCGTAACAACCCTGCCTTTCACCCCATTTCAATCATTTTTTGAATTCGCGCTATAACAGTTTAAGTCTGTGCCTACCGCATTTACTCTAATTATACCCCATGGGGGATAATTTTTCAACCTCCCGAAAATCGAAAATGTTTGAATTCGATCTCGAGGTTTTCGGGTGCTCAACCAAGATCCAAAAAATGGAATCGGTAGAACTCTTGGGAGTTAAGAAAACGCAAAAAACAGCTTTGCAAAATATTGACTCTGCTCCTAGATATATACCCTCAAAGTTGGGGGTGGGGGATAATTAGAGACTGGGGTATAATTAGAGTAAATACGGTATATGCACTTTTTCGCCGTGTGCCTAAGTTTTTTTTATTTATATTTAAACATAATAAAACGTATTCACTTTCTTTAACCCTTTACTAAAAAACTAGAAAACTGTAACTATTTTAGAATGATTAAAAAAAGTGATAAGCAAAAGAGAAGAAGATTTTTTTCAAGATTCTAAGGATCCTTTAAAAAGCATCTTGCTATCAATAGTCGAGGGTCTTTATTGAATCAGACGCAAAAAGATAATAAAAAAACTGGAATTCTCACGAAGAATACTTCAAACTATAAAAACATCTAAAAGTTACATGTCCATTCAAAAATCTAGGGCTTGCAGGCTTGGGGTTAATATGCGCGCACACACGTACCTGAAGCACAAATGCCTAAATTTAACTATACCCCCACCTTTCAATTGAACTATACCCCCACAACTTAATTATACCCTACGCCCAAATCTCAATTAAACACCAGCCTCTTCGTTGATTCTTTGCAATTCCGTGCCGGAGAGCCCGGCAAAGTAAAAATTAAAATAGAATAGAAAGAATAATATATACCACAAATAGATGAACTTCAAAATAACAACCACCGGAATTTTGGCACGACACATGAATGAACGGACGAGCAGACGTCCTTCCCCATAGCACCTCTTTCCCCCAGGACGAATCATTTTGCCGCAACGTAATCTTACTTGTGTAAAAGATACAGCAAAACCATTTAGCTTTAAATATGAAGTGACTAAATGCACACCCATTAGCACATTAATCTAGCTTCACATCATCCTTATCACATTTCTTGCACCATCGAGAAAGGAAAACGATACCATGTACATCAAGGAAAGAGAGAAGGGCGTCTGAGACATCAGATAGTCGATCCAATTTTGCCAACGTCCACTCTGTTGCAATCAATCTTCCATCAAAATATACACCAAATCGAGAGTTTAATAATGACCTAAAACTTTTACGAATGGAATATTTTATTCAAGAAACAATAAAGGCACTTAGTAAACTATCGCTATACAGTCGAACCTCCATATAGCAACCTCTACATTGCATCCACCTCTATATTGCATCCGCTTTTTTTTCGGTTTGGTTGGCCGGTAAAGGAATTAGGTATAATTCACCCTCTATATTGCGTCCACCTCTATATTGCATCCACCTCTATATTGCATCCGGGTGGTTTCGGTTTCGGTCCCAGCCGCATATGCGAACCTCCATATTACATCTACGATTTTTTTTGTCTCAAACAGAAAATATAATACCTATTTTATCAATTATTTGTTTCAACTTCCACATTTCAACTTCTACAGTTTCTTCACTAAACTTTTTGACCGCTTGATGTTTGAATTTTCAGCATCAATAATGTCAACTCCAAGCAAGAAGCGTAGGGCCATTACTCTGGAAATGAAGAAGAAAATCATTGAAGGTTCGGAGACAAAGAAGCGCGGGAAGAACTGAGCAAAGAATTTGAACTGCCAATCGCCACGATCAAATGCATTCTCGGGCGCGACAGAAAAGTGATTCTCAATGCCATAGATGAAGGAACAGATGCAAAACGGGCACGTTTTCGACCGGTGAAGCACGAAAATCTCGAGAAGGCAGTTTTGCGGTGGTTCAGGTGTGCGAGAAATGAGAATGTTCCCATCTCAGGCCCTCTTATAGCTGTAAGATTGATTCATGTTCGCTTGCTTTGACTTCTTTCTTTCAGGAGAAAGCAAAAGAATTGGCGAAGGAGCTGGCTAAACACCTAAGGGAAGCCTTGGAACGAAAACCACTGCCGCTGCTGGAATCAGATGTGCAGTTGGAAAAGAAAGCGAATGTGCTAGAGAGATTTGAAGCGAGCAACGGTTGGCTGGATGGGTTCAAGAATCGGCACTCAATCGTCTTCAAAGAAAATCAGGGAGAAGCGGCAGACATCGACAGGGAAGCGCTCGGGAACTGGCAGGTGATAATGTTTTGAGCATTGTCATGAATCTTACTTTCCTGAGTCAGGTTGATGTGCTGCACAAGGAAATTTCTCGCTTCTCTGCAGACGATGTTTTCAACGCTGATGAAACAGGTCTCTTTTGGCAGTTACTTCCAGAAAAGACTCTTGCATTCAAAGGTTCGTTTTAAAAATTTACGGTTCTCTCTGGATTTTACGGTTTTAGGAGAGCGATGTTCATCTGGTAAGAAGTCGAAAGAAAGAATCGTGGTCGTTCAAGAACAAGCAGCCTCCCGTTGATTACAAAGCAAACAAAAAAGCATGGATGACTGGTAAGACTACATGCGGTTGGCTTGTAGTAACTTTTTCGTTTCAGGTGACCTATTCGAAGCTTGGCTAAAAGAGTGGGACCAGAAGCTAAAGCGAAATGGTAGAAAAGTGCTGTTGTTCTTAGACAATTTCTCAGGCCATTCAAAGATTCAACTGGAACAAATCACGGTAAAGTTTTTGCCTCCGAATACTACAGCTGCTTCTCAGGTTTGTTCATGATTATGAAATGGATATATGATGGTTATGAAATAAAAAAACTTCCTTTTTAGCCATGCGATCAGGGGATTATTCAAAACCTGAAAGTCCACTATCGTCACTTTCGCGAAAGAATTGCTGCTATAGACGCCATGGTTGACTACAAGGTGGATCTTAACAAGGCTCTCCAATATCTCAAAAGATCGTGGTCGAATGTGACGGCTAAAACTCTTGCTAATTGCTTCCGAAAGGCAGGATTTGTCAAAAATATGGAGGTTGGTTATTGATTTTATTGATCTTTGAATAATTTTTCGATTTAGGCTCTTGAACAAGTACAAGCGGAAACAGGCATCAATGAGGAACTTAATTTACTCTGGAATCAGCTGCAAAGGATGGAATTGACGGAAGGCCACTTAGATGATTACTTGGCTGCAGACAATCAACTTGCAATTGGTGGAACTCATTCTCTGGCAGAAATTGCAGCAGATGTCTATACAAGGGAAATGGAAGAACCGGAAGAAGAAATGTGAGTTTTTAGTTTGTTTGGGTTATATGAGTTTTTATTTCAGCGATACTGATGTTGTGGAAGTCGAAGAAAAGCCTGAATTGGCGCAAACAACTACTCGAGGCGCACGTGAGGCGATACAATATCTTCAGCGATACTCTTCTAATCCAGTGATACTTGAATTGTGCGACAAGTTGGATGACCTGATGGCCGAGGAACTCCTGAAGAAGTTGAAACAGAAGGGAATTAAGGATTTCTTTCCGCAACAGTTTTGATTTTATGTTTTTTCGTTGTTTATTGTAAGAATAAAAGCATTTTTTGGTGAAAACCTCTTTATTGCGTCCGACTGCCAATAATTTGGTTTACGAACCTCTATGTTGCGTCCACCTCTATATTGCATCCACCTCTTCATTGCATCCGGGCAGGGCCGGTCCCTTGCGGGATGCTTTATAGAGGTTTGACTGTAGTGCCAATCTCGATATTGTGCGATTTTTCTCTGTTCCTAGCCGAAAGCGTACTCTCAATATAGTGCGACTGTCATATTTTTCATTACAATAAAGTTATCAAATGGTTGGTATACATTCAACTCTTGGTCTACATTGAACTCTCGCTATACAGTCAACTCTCGCTATACAGTCAACTCTCGCTATACAGTCAACTCTCGCTATACAGTCAACTCTTGGTCTACATTGAACTCTCGCTATACAGTCGACTCTCGCTATACAGTCAACTCTTGCTATACAGTCAACTCTCCCTATACAGTCAACTCTCGCTATACAGTCAACTCTCGCTATACAGTCAACTCTCGCTATACAGTCAACTCTCGCTATACAGTCAACTCTCGCTATACAGTCAACTCTCGCTAAGCGACCGCACTATTTCGAGATATTTGATCGGCTAAAGTAATTACATGTCGCTTTTTGCAGTATTCAGTGATTAATCTATAAAAAACAAATACATGTGCATTTTAGAAACAGCAATTTTAATCGAAAGGTCTACTAAATCGAGAGTTACACTTAATCGAGACTACATCAAATCGAGAGGCGACTGTACGAGAAATTTGATAGAGATATAAATGAAGTTTAATGTTAGATGAATTTGTCAATAAGGTTATTAGGATACATTCTGTCAATTTTTTACCGAAGAATCAAGTACAGGTTATACGGTACATACACAAAAAAAGAGGTTTTTTTTGCTATTCAGCATGTTCTTTAAAGCCACAAAAAGAAACATTGTTCAATGCTGATCATACCCCCTATTTCCAGGTGAGTGCATCAAATGCATTGGAAAACCAGCTCAATTACCAGTCAACTCTAAATATGGCTCCAACGTGTCCTTTTTCGCCTCACAAAGTACGTAAGTAGGAAAGCACTTCTGCACAACCACTTAAATGTTTATGCAAAAGTTAAAAAAGTTATTTCATGATAATATCAGCCTGCTAACAAATTGAGATTAATGCGGACACAGACTCTAGTCAAGATTATTTATGGAAAACATTATTAAAGAAAGGGTCATATCATTCTTTGCAAATCTAATAATCGAATAAAATCTAAACATAAAATCGTTTAGACCTTTTTTCTTAAAGCAAGTATACAAAAATTTTGGCTGGTGAAATCATGCGAAAACTGATTGAGCTCGATTTTTTTGGTTTTAAACTTCTGGTTCTCGTCTGGTCTTTTCTGACATCAATTTACTCTGGCCATATATTTTTCAAGTCTAAAAACTCAGCCTAAACAAAGAGTGTAAGAAAGTGATCTTGGAAAAAATGGGCGACGGGGGGGGGTCTAGAGGGTTTGGGTCTAAAATCTATTTCATGTGACCTAAATCAATGAGAAAATCTAACAAAACAGAGTGAAAAAGCCGCTAATTCTTTTCCCCACATCAGGTGGGTTACAACCGGTTTTCACTTCTCAGAATAATTTGCGTGCTCCTAAAAAATGACCTAAAAGTAGGTGGTGTCCTCTAAATAGAGCTACTACGTCATCAGATAATAGCAGCAGCTTAAAATGTTGCCTTGTTTGCTCAACAGGCTCTCCACAACAACAAATATTGTGGAGTTTGCTTAGAACGACCGGACCTCGCTTTTGACCGAAAAGGGCAGCAATCCCTCACCCCTCCCCAAAAAGGTTAGGAGGAAATTGGATGAGGCAAAATATATAATTATCTCCTTAATTTTAGAACATTCGCTGAAAAAAGCGCCCTTAGTCAAAATTAAAAATAACCCTCGCAAAAAAAAGAGGGGAGAAGAAGTGTAGGAGGGAGTGATGTAACCCTGGTTAACTAGCTGGCCAGTTAGCTAGCTGAGCCGACTAGCAACAAGTCGTTATTAATGTCATTAGCAATGGGAGATTTTTGACACTGGTATTAGCAGCATCAGACAATTGAGAAAAGGAGACCTACAGGCAGCTCAGTTTGCTAGTTCCTGTTATCTGCACCCCCACAATAAAAAAATTTGTCATTTGGCGGGTAGTGGTAGAAGTCCAACTTCAGCAGTCGCAGCAGAAAATAGCTCAGGCGAGCAAGGATTCAAAGATTATTTTTGGGTGGGTGGATTACTTTTCTGGAGAACCAGGAAGGCGGTTGCAAGAAAACCGTTTATTTGCTACCTTTTAGAAAGTTTCCCTTCTTGTTGTTATTTGCCGCTTTTAAAAATAGCAATTTTGGAGACAGCTTGCTGGTTTGCCCTTCAACGAACAGCAACTTAACTTTTGCATTTTGGACATATTTTTGGCAGCTGCTGGTGCTATTTAAAGAAGCTGCAACTAGAAAAGGCCAGCCTGGCATTTTCGCTTCCAAAATGCCCTATTGGACGGGGTGCTTTCTATAAAAAAGTGCGAGTCCTTTAGTTTCTCACAAGAGTGATTAGATCTGAGCAGTAAAAAAAGTCGTATTCAAGTTTCGTTTCATATATTCTTTAAATGACAAAATCTCCAAACAACTGGAAGGGCGTGACATAGCAAAGATTTTGAAACTAATTCTGACACTGCTCTTAAGTCATATGAGGACGTCGACCGCTAGTGAAACATTCCGGCAGCAATTCTGTCTGAAAAAATTCGACGTTTTGATCGGCTTCAGATTGTGATTGCCAAACACTGAGCAGAGCATCCAACCTGTAAAAATTTTATATTGAAGAAAAATACAAATAAGAAAATGAACTATAAAAACCAAAGCCATTATAGGATTGATTAAAGCAAACCGTCATTCCAGCATTATGTATAGTCATAACGTCCTAAAAAATCGAAAAGACTTGTAAAAATCAACTACTCTAAGCAAGAACACCTGTCTCTGTCATTTTTTTGAAATTTCTTTGTCGTAGCGCGACAAATTTTGGCGCGTTTTTTTTTTGAAATACAAACGTTGTAATATTTTTTGTGTAAAAGAAGTTTTATGAAGAAAAAAGTAGGATCTCAACTACGATTACAATTACAAATTACGATTACAAATACCATTACAATTATAATACAAATTCTGTTAAGATTACAAATTAATAAACATAAGGAAAATAAGCTTCAAACAGCTATCACTGACGAATGATTAAAAATTTTGATAGGCCTTTTTGATAATATTTTTGATAGGCACCCTGCGGGGGGCCACAAAAGCTAGTTTTTAGCTAAAAAAGAGATTAAATTTTTGTTTTCATAAAGGAGAGTACCAATTTTTTTATATACCTGTATATAATATGTGAAATTTATAAATTCGAAATTCGTTTAAAATTTACCAAAACTAGGAAACATTTAGACAATTGGCAGGCAAATTGACCGGCCAACCAACCGGTATGTCATCGGCCGGCCAATTCCCTGTCAACCAACTTTTCAATAACTCAAATCAAACGGAAGTGTATTTTGAGCACAAAGAGCTGCAAATGCATCCAGCGAGCAGTGCACAAGAAAGTAAATAAGTTTCGGCAGCGAACATTTACAAAAATAGCAGATTTCTCGCTTGAAAACACAAATTTTATTAGCTAAAAAAATTTTTTTCATAAAACTTCCGTTTCGAGACAAATTGCTGTTCTTTCAACAAAAGCGGAAAAAATTTTTTAAATTTATTTAGTTATTTATTTCTCCATTGAACAGTCGATATTTTGGCGACGCGCTAGATTGAATTATCAACGGCGCAGCAATATTCTTAGTCGACGCAAAAGATCAATTACTTTGTTTTCTTTTTCCTTTCATTGTTGGTTTTTGGTGTTTAGCGCCCACCCAAATACTGGCAAATAGCCACTGGTCAATTGTACTCATAGATAAGCGCTAAAAAAAATACGGGCAGCCTTAGCAAAATTAGAAAACAACAGCGGTTGATTGATAAAAAAAAAAGCTTCCGTTTTGTGTCCGCAAATAAATTCAAGTACATTTTTGTGTATAGAAGGAAAAAAGCTGCAGAAATGTATTTGTGTTTTGTATTCGCTTCTAAAAAATGTTTTTGTGCCAGGTGGTTGCAATTCTTACACAATAATTATATTTAGTATTGTTTATCATTATTACTAGTGAAAAAAACTTTACGAAAATATTGGTCGCATGATATATTTATTCTGCGTTTTGAAAAATGCATAACTTAGTTTGGATTGCGATAATAACTATTGTGACGACATTCTTTTCTTTTTCTTATACATTGTTTTGCAAACACGAAAATTGTTTTGGAAGCTGCATAACACTTTGTTTTTATTTGATTAGTCAGTTCTCAATAAACCAAAAAGTTCGTAAATGCAAACACTATTTGCAAAAAAGGTGCATGTTTTTTTTTATAAATAGAAGTCTTTTCAATTAGCTTTCTATTACCAGATAATCTCTTTTTCCAATTTTTTACTACATGCATAGTGCTTTTAATGAAAAAGGATCAAAATTTAAGTATATTTTAATCATCGAAATTCCAGCTTTAATATATATACTTCTTGAACGCGAAAGATGATAATCCGCAAAGCATGACTACTAAAAAAAGCAAGAAAAATTTTGTTCTAAGTTATTAACGCATATTTAATTTAGGTGATGGTTGCTGGATGACTCGAAAGGATGGATAGACGAAAGGCTGTATTCTCGCTGAAAAGGAAACATTCAGAAGTCTGGACTTTTCAAGGAAAAAGAACTAGGAAGTGATCTATCCATAAAGTGACGTTGCAACTGCTGTATTTTGTTGCATATATGTGCTGTTGTCTTATTGCCAGTTTTGTTGTCTTGTTGCCAGAATACAATCCTTATAAATTCCCCCTCATCCAAATTGTCAAATTTAACTATTTTTAAGGCCTCGAAATCCCAAGAAAAAATAAAAAAAAACAGAAAAATGGTATAAGTCACAGATTTTCTTAAAAGCTTAATTCTATCAATGGTCAAAATAGAAGGTTGCGAAAGTTGTTAAGGTTGCGCTTCAAAGATCTCTAATGAAACGGATTGAGCATAACAGAAGAAACTGGAATTCCCATCAAGAAGACTGTAGTCTATAGAAACATCAAGAAGTTAGAAGAGCAAGGAATATGCAGTCGAGCGATTTAGTTGGACAAATAACTATGGCAAAAGTTTTAACATAGAAATTGAAATTCTGGGTAAAGCAAAATAAAAATTGATGTATTTGGAGATGGCAATTATGACATGTTAAAACTACTAGAATGGGTGCGTAGGCGTCCCTACGCCCTAAATCGTATTGCTGAAACTTGTAAGAATAACTTGTGTTACTGATAAAACTTTCCAAAAATGGTGTTGCAAAGTTTTCTCACCAAATACCTTGGATTTATTAGCAAACATTCTTTTACATCATTAAATTTTTGCGGCTGGACTGTTTGATGACTCATCCACAAAGAATAGATTAACATATGTATTAAGATAAAATCTGTCTAGGTTGTAGGCTATTTTGTTGTACACAAGTCACCTTCCTAAAATTCCATTGCAAGGGACCGAAGACGAGCAGAAATTAAGGAATTCCCCTCCCCGATCGGAATGCATGGAATTCTCCCTCCAACTTGCACACTTATTCTCGCTGTGTCTATTTTACAAACTTACTTGGTTAACATCATTTCGATTTCCGATCTTAGTTTTCCAGCCAGTTTATTTATAAAAGAGAGAGAGAGGATGCAAGACAAACATTTTTTTCAATTAATCACTGCCCTTCAACACACTGATCACAATTGAATAATGGTCAAAGAATGAAAAGAGATGGCTGGCAGAATTTTTTTTTTATCTAAAAATAGGTGAGTAAAAGCACGTGCAGCAGAAAAATGTTAAACTTGTAGAATCCGAAAATTTAAAGAGGGAGGAAACTTTATATACGCATCGCCTAGAGTCGAAAGTTCGAACACCCTAATTTTTTTGACTCTACTTTTCAGCAAGTTCACTGACTTCTGGGGTCAAAAAGTATCGAGCAATAAATTGCAAACATTTACAGTAGAGATGATGACGGGACGGGACGGGACAATTCCGTCCCGTCCCGGAATCCCGCCCGGAAATTTTTTGGCACCTGTCCCGTCCCGGTGTCTCGTCCCGAAAAAAAAATTTAAATTCCGTCTCGTCCCGTCCCGAAAAAAATCAATTTTTCAACAACTACCTTCAACTTGTAATTACAGTCAACCTTCGATATAACGGACCCTCGGTATAACGTCCCTCCACGGCCGGTCCCACTGCAGGCCGTTATATTGAGGGTTGACTGTACCATGAATCAGATCTTACAGGAAGCCCAACAAACGTGAATCAATCGGAAGAATGTCAAACGTCTGGAAATTGAAGCATGAATAAAGCATATAGGATTGAAATTCCCGATCGGAAATTTTTATGACCGTCCCGAAAATCTTCCCTGTCCCGGGGTCCCGTCCCGATATAAATTTTTGACCTGTCCCGTCCCGCGTCCCGTCCCGAAATTTTTAAATTTGAATTCTGACCCGTCCCGTTCCGAAAATGTCAAGCCATCATCTCTAATTTACAGCACTGCTTTACTCTCACCAAATGCCCTAATTTTGGGATTTAATGAAAATGACGGCCCTGCGTAGGATGGCGTGGAGTTGGACATCGTTGAATGTTTTTTGAATTTTAGCTCTAACTTCCTTTTTCTCTGTATGATAGCTCAAATGAAAGCCTAGAATCTTAGCTACATTTTAGTATATAAATCATGTGACTTGTAGAAAACAGCCAGAAAATATCAATCAAACCAGTCAAAGAAAAACCACGAAAACGATAGATTTCCGAAAATTGAGCCTATTTTAGCCTGTATATAAGCTCCAGTAAGTGTGAAACCCTGTGTTGATGATCTTGTTGGATAGCCAAGAGTGTGAGGATCATTTTGACACCAGACTTCAAAATAAAAGGAGATAAAGAAATAAGGTTTGCACCTAGTGGTATTCGAACCTGTGACTGACGCGATGCGTATATGAAGTTCCATCCCTCTTTAAAGGACCCTGTCTCTTCCTTATCATGAAAATTTCAAAGATTTGAATGCGCGCGGGACCACACGCATTTTGTCAATAACATTTTCGAACAAGGGACCACAGGCGCCTATCGGCGCCTCTATAGTATTTCGAAATTTCAATGAGGGGCTATGACTTCATTCATAAAAATAGGTATATCCCCTATTAGAACTCATTTTTTTCGCCTGTTCTTTTTTTAAAACGAAAGCTGACATTCTGGGCAACACGATGGTATTAGCGACAAAAGTGATTTCGCTATCTACGACCCGTTCTGGCCTTCGAAGTAAAAAAACGTTACCCACCCACCCACACATGCCAAATACTATATAAGATTGTTTTTTGATTGCTTTTATTGTTTAGAAAATAAATGTAAATTTATTTTCTAAAAATAAATGTAAATTTATGTAAATTGTAAATTTGTTCAAAACTTAGAACCATGGACATAGGACAGTTCGTGGTGGACAGTTCGTGGTGGTTTTTTGAATGGACAGTTCGTGGTGGTTTTTTGAATGGACAGTTCGTGGTGGTTTTCCGTTGAGCTTAATAAATTATTATTTTTAGCTCTTTTCTTAAATTTATGATGCACCAAATCGGTCATAGGACAAAATGTCAACGCCGGAATGTTAACACTAAAATGTCGGCTGTATTGGTTTTGGTGCTTGGCGGCCCTACGGGCCGCTTTGCTTGGTGCTTTGAAGGTTTTTCGTTTTTCGAAAAGTGGGCATATATAGACGCATTCACAGGTAGCTAAAGCTCTATGAAGTTTAGTCCAAGCACCAACCGGGTCATGCACCCACTTCATTTGGTCGGCATTTTTTGAGGAGTCACCTACAAAGGAATTGACACTAAAACATGGTACAAACCAATTCTAAAAAACACGGCAAAGAACCTTTTTCCCACATTTTATCGTACATCCTTCTGTCATTTCCTCTCATGATTACTGTGATTAGCAGAACACAGTGACTTTGCTCAACAAATCCGAAAATCCTATAAATTTGGTAGAAAGTATTCAGTGATGGCATATAACGATTTCTTAACTTACATCCGTATAGCAAAAAACGTTCATGAAAATGCTCAGTTCCCACTTTTGTAATTGATCCTCGATGAGTGTAACGCAGCCCATCGAATTCTTTGTCCATCAAATTCTGCATGTATTTAAGCGGAGGGAATCTCTTTCCTGTGCAGCGCTGTAAAAACTTCTTAAGCGCGGTTGTTTTCTCGAAGGAAACAGCGGTGCAAACTTGTAGTAAGGTTGCTGTAAAACGGTTTCTGATCTCAGTAAGATTAGTGAAAGGAAAAATTTGTTACCTGAATCAGCATTAGGAATCGAATCAAAACCACCACGAATAAAAAACCACCACGAACTGTCCTTTTACCTAGAACCATTGACTAGCCGATCCCAACGTTGCTTGACAATGCCAGATCGGACAAGTAATTCGACTTTCACTTCTCCACACTTGTCACTGTCATAATGAGACTTATATCATCCACAATATAGCGTTTAAAATTCAAAATGTCACATTGACAAAATCTTGACAAAATCTACAAAATCTGATTTGAAATGCCGACATAAATGACAACTTAGTTTCTCCTTGCGGATTCTAGCTTCCTGGAAGTCAGCAATTGTAAATTCGGAGACCACCAGAACTTGAGCGATGACGACCATCACGACAGTTCAGGGAAAGCTTGCACGACAGGATCCGGAAACCTTGGAAGATGCTTCATTTGGAGAAGAGCCAGAACGATATGTAGACGAGTCATCAAATTGTGCGGGTCCTGGGCCAATTCTTCACCAGCTTTCACCAGTATTTCGTCGAGCCTAAATTTCTGCTTTGAATGAAAATACAGTTTGAACTGGAAGCAACACCATTTACAATCTTTCATTTCTTCGAGCCCATTTTTGATGGAACGGAAATATGTGATGAGTTCATCAATCTTCTCCGATAAGGTTGTCATCCTATAAACAAAAATGTAATTATTACACGTTATACGGTTATCGAAAAAAAATCTTGCCTTGAGATTTTGGCAAACAATGCGTCAGCTGTTTGATAGAGTTGCTTCAAGAATGAATTGCAGCAGCTGAAAGGCAGGTTGCGCACACTTCAGCTTACTGTTCTTTTTAAGACGAAAACAATAAAAATGGTTTTGAAATTCTATTCGATGTTTTGTTGCACTAGACCGAGGTAAAATTAGCGTTTTACCTTTTTTCGACAAATTAAAAAAATGATGAGACAATACCAAGAGTTAACAGTCAGTAATAGCCACCAATTGATTGCCTACGGTGTAAGCAATTTACGGATAGCAACTTTCTGACTAGTAAATCCTTTGTAGGGATCCTGCAATTTTTTGCACTAAAAACTGTTCTCTGCTCCAGACTCCGAAATGGAAAGCACATCTAAGTCTTCTTGTTCAATGCAGCAACATAGCGAATCTCAAACGACTGCCGTCAGTCTATTCGTAACAACATTCAACGTAAATGGCAAAGCTCCAAGCGGTCTTCATCATTGGTTTAATTTCGAAGCTTCTTGGGCCATGCCGGATGTTGTAGCTATAGGGTTTGTTTCTTTAGCTATTTTCATTTCTGAGTATCTCTATTGTTCAGGTTGCAAGAAATGGATATAGCCTGGGGCAACTATGTTCGAGAAAGCAATGTGAGACAATCACAATGGCTGCTGGCTATAAGTCATCTGCTTCCGGCTGGTGGTACAATTTTCCTTTACCCCCAGCACTAACTTTCCCTAACCCCCAGCACTCAAAAAACATTTTAATTACTTGTTTTTTCTTTTCTGAATGGTCATTCCAGGCTTTTTGCATTTGGGTCACACACCATTGAGGGGCACGACACGATGAAGATCAAGAAAGGAAACAGTTTCATCAATAGAGTTAATGCGGCAACTTCCTAAACAAATTGTGAAGTTTAGTGCAGAAACCGAAGTTTAATGCAGCACCAACCGGGTCGTGAACCCACCCACATGGTCGGCATTTTATGGGAAGTCAACCCACTGGGATTTCAACCCGCTTTAATGACCGTAGAATTTTGACAAGGACGTTGGTGAGTGATGTTGGCAGATTAAATAAATTTGACAAGGATGCTGGTAAGCAAATAGATTTGACAAGGATGTTGGTATGAAGATAAATTTGGCAAGGATGTTGGAAAAAAAATGAGATGGAAATTAAGTCGTTTGTCATTAAATCCAGCATCATTGAGTGTACCAAGAAACTATTTTTCAAACAAAATTTTTATTTCAAGGATGTTGGAATTAGATTAACATACATACATACCGTATTTCTTCTAATTGCCGCACAGTCTCTAATTACCGCACACCCCTAACTTTAAAGACTTATATCTCGGAGCAGAGTGAATATTTTGCTAAGCTGTTTGATGCATTTTCTTAACTCCCACGAGCTCTACCGATTCCACTTTTCAGATCTTGGTTAAGCACACAAAAATCTCTAGATCGAATTTGAAAATTTCCGATTTTCGGGTGATTGAAAAATAAGCGCACATGTGCGGCAATTAGAAGAAATACGGTATATTAACATCAACAGACAATCCGAAGAGTTACAGCCCCTGCTTTTTTCTGTCCTAAATATACTATTTTTTGTCCCAAAATTCAAGTCAGAAATTTATTTTGGCGCAAAACGACTTTGGTTCTAGCACCCTGAACTCCAATATCTGAGTACCACTACATTTGAATAACTTCGTGAATACCGCTACGTAGATACCAACTGGGTTTTTTGTTGGCGCAAATTGAGTGTGGTTTTAGTTTAGATACCGCCTATTTTACTGTGTGTTCCTACTGCAAATCTTTTTGACGTCTTTTTGTTTTTTCTTTGCGGTTCATAATAAGGGAAAGACTATTATCGTAGCACCTTCAAGTGGGTTAAAATAAACATTAAAGTTACTTTGAATTATTAATAATCTATTTTGCGTACTTAAAAAACAGCTGCAATATTTAACACGGCTAAAAATATGTAGCTTTATAAGAAAGTTCAACAAAAAGCTACTAAGACCCACATTTTAAGAAAAGATTAAAGAAAATGACAACGCATTTAAAATAAATTTACCTAATAAATAATTGATGTTTTTACTTTGTTTTTAGTCTGCAACGAAAATAAAGGATTAATTACACCAAAAACTTAATCCTTTGCGTTCAAAAATAAACGCTCTCAAAAACGATTGACGTGTGCAGTTAGTCCTAAGAGCCATATACTACTAATTAAAATGGTAGGAAAATGTGATTTTAGGATTAAAAAAATTGCAAAAAGTACCCTTGATATACACCACTTTGACTCAAGAAAACAAAATGAAAGATTATCTAATAAAAAATGAAAGCCGTGAAATTTCGAAAACACTGCCAAAGTGAATCATAAAACTGAGTCATTCAGAATTCTATAAAAATTAGACTGTGGTCACTTTCCCCAGTCAAAAAGTTCAAAAATCCCGTCAAATCGTAAAAAAATTTCTGGCCCTATCCCTCAATGGGGGCGTGTTGCCTTGGTCCCCCTGTTGATTTTTTGTGGCTTTTTAGGCTTAGGCAAGGGTTGGCCAGCGTATGTTAGGACGGACTCGAACATGTTTCTTGAACTACAAAACAAGATTTTAGTTTATTTAAAAAAAGTTTGGCTAACCCTTGAATCTTATTGTGGGTAAAAAACTCTATTTCTCGAAAAGGCTTTTTTCCACAATAGGGAAGTTTTTTTGCCCCAACCAGTGCGCTAGCACGGACTCAAACAATTTTTTACACTTTTTGTAGTTCGAGAAACATATTTGAGTCTGTCCTAACATACGTTGGCCAACCCTTGCCTAAGCCTAAAAATCGACAAAAATCAACAGGGGGGACCAAGGCAAAAACAAACTCCTCGTTGAGGAATGTGGCCAAATTTTGTCCTGAAAATTTCTTTAACTTTTTGTTTTAATTTGTTGTGAATTTATTTATGCCAGCGTGTAGCCCTGGATCTCAGCTTTCTAACAAGCTATAAACTGTCCCAATCATAAAAATTTTCAGAGTAGGGTCTTTGAATGTTAAAAAGTTACTCCACTTAAAGACTTTTTTCTACAACATTAAAAAATCTTATTACATTAGTTTATAGCTCGTTTGAAAGCTGAGATTCAGGGCTACATGTTAGTATAAAAATTAAAAAATAAATTTTGAGAAAAAAAAACAGAATTTCCAAAATTTTGCGGTATAAAAAAAACTTTTGATGGTAGAAATCACTTTTAGCCTAAAGATTATAGGTTTAAATTCGAAGATCTTGCTAAAACTAATATAAAAACAAGTAATATTACAACCATATACACAGTCGAAATTAGCCGTGTATTCTGTAATAGGATATAAAAATAAATCCAAGAATTGATACTAAAATCTTTTTTTTCTTATTGCATATTCTTTCTTATTTTTATATTCAGTTGCTTTATGTGGCTTTTACTTTACGAATCATAAGAGCATACCTACACGCTCAAAGAATCGTCGGCGCCGGAGTATATGTTATGTGTTTAACGTTAATTGTTTTTGTTTCCTTCAGGATTTCAGTTTGAAGCGGCTATACCAAAAAACATAGTTTCAAAATTTAAAAATGTCAAAACTATTGAAAAAAAGTGCGGCGTAGAAAGTGGTAAAATTTAGCCAGTAAAATTTTGGCAGCGGCGGTGCACGTGCAGGTATGCATAAAGAAACAGTCAAGAATTTTGGGATCGCGAAATGCTGTCCATAAATGGACAGTGGTACACGGTCGCTTAACCGACCTGGTCAGTTAACCCAACCGGAACGATTGTGGCCAATCAAACCGGAACCAAAAACCGGGTACAGTCAACCCTCGATTTAACGTCACCCCAGGCCTGTGCACGGGCCCACGTTTTCGGCCTGAAACTTAAATTTTTATTTGGGCCCGGCCCGGGCCGGCCCATCAGTAAAGTCAACTGTAAGTGCATCTTTTGGATTCGGCTTAAAAAAAATTCGACCAGACTTGTTTTCAATCATTATCAGGAGTTCATCTTTACTAAGATCGAGTGCAGACTTGCTAACTAAACTAAACGTTGAACGAATAACACGTTAACTAACTGAAATACTACCTTCCAAATGAATTCGCTTGGTTGCGGGTTCCTTTGATTGTTGCTCATCCTTGATTAGTCGCTTTCTACCTGGAAATTGTGGTCCTATTAACAAAGAATATATTTTCCAGCAATAAACAGCGGGAAATTCTTGCTATGAGTGAAACGGGCCGGACGAGATGAGTGAAAATCTTAAAGGCGAAAATTTTAAAATGGCGGGATTTTGAGGTGTATTTAGACCAAGAATTTTCGGGCCGGCCCGGCCCGGAGACTTTTGAGCCCGGCCCGAGAAGAATTTTTAAAGTTGGGCCCGGCCCGGGCTTTCAAAAGGCCCGTGCACAGGCCTGCGTCACCCCACTCCCCCTTAAGTTAGTTCCCACCTAGGGTCCGACACTTTTTTAACCTAAATTTTAAAGTTGTCTTTGGTCAGTCTAGTCCGAAATATCGCAAGGATTTAGATTTTGCGGATGAAAAAGGATGAAACTGATACCTCCCGCGTCTCTCTCGCTTATCTCTCGCTTTTTGTCTTAAATTACCCGCTTGATTTTTAAAATTGAATTTTCGGCGCTACTGGAATATAACCCACTGACCCCCCACTCAAAAGTGCTACTGGAATACGCACTCACTTACCTTAGACATAATTCCGAGACAGATACTTGAAATATATTTGCATTTCCAATATTTTTACTGCCGTCATGTAATAAAAGTGTGTTTTTGTGACAAGAGAGACAATGAAAAATTAAGGAAACCAAGGAAAGTGTTGTGGAAATGGAATATAATATAATGGAAGATAGCCCCTATTCTTACCCTTCCCCTCCAAACAGCCCTTCAGGCCTTTATACCACTTTAAAACACTAACTCTTATATTCAGTCGCCTTTATTTTCACCATTTAACCATAGCGCTAGTACTTTAAGCCATAAAAGTAGTGTTTAAAAATTCATTTTTTCCTAACCATTGATCTTCTGTACGGATTTTTCACTTGGTTTCTAACAAAACTATACCTAAAATTAAATTCCAGGCCTTGTTTTGTCAGAAACCAAGTTAAAAAATCCGTAGAAAAGTTCAATGATTAGGAAAAAAATTTGAATTAGCGGGGACAAATTTTGAACAGATGAGCATGCCCCTTTAACACTCCGCTTGTATTGCGTAATCTTTGTGACTCCTGGCTCAGAATTTCACGCTGAACACGATGGCATTTTCGGTTTGCAAAATTTTGGACAAAAAAGTTTTGCCAGAGCCTATTGGAAATTACAAGTTTTTAAATTTTTGTCTTGGCAAGAAAGTACGAAAAATGATCATAACTTTTTATATACTGTAGATGTTTGGACCCTAATAGCGAATAAACACCCCTTGGCTAAAGTGCACTATTTGGCCAGAGCCAAAAGTGCGTTTTTTCAAGGTCTAGGTATTTTTAGGCCGTGAAAACGATAGAAACGGCGGAAAAAAATTGTAGGAATGCCATTTTTCGAAAAAAAAAATAAAATTCGACTGCCTTGGTCCCCCATTGTTTTTGGTCATTTTTTGACTTGGTTACCTATGTTGAACCAAAACAGACGGAATTTGAACATAGTTTTGTTAACTGTGACCTAACGCATAAACAAACTCTGGTATACATGTTTTTTTATGCAGCCAAAGTCACTTTCGAGCGATTTGTGTTTAAGGTATGTGGGAACTCCATCCCGCAAACCCCCTGAGCACCCCTTCGGAGGGTGCGGGGTGGTTTTGGTTGGCTGCGCAAGCGGATTAAGATTTAGAGATGCGCGCACTCACTTACCATAAGACATAATTCCAGCAAGACTCTTGATCATAAAATGCATTTAGAGAGTCTTTTTGCACAGCTTCAGCAAGAAAAATGTGATAAATCACCCTAAAGTGACTTTAAAATACCTTAAAATGACGCTCTATCCCTGAAGGGTGTGAGGCAAAGTGTTTTTGACAAAATTCAATTTTTTTCGATCAGAAAGTGTTCAGAAGTCTTTTTTTATCGTGTAGAGCAGGAAAAATGAGTTCGGGAAGTGATTTTGGGTCACTTGTCAAAAATCCGAGTATGGGGGGGGGAGGTGAGACTATAAAAGTACCCGATTTTTCGACCCAGGTGGGTCGAAGCCTCGCACCATTTGGGGCCATAAAACACAAACACTCATCCACTGCGCCACGATGTTGAATTTTTCAACCTAAGTGGATTTACCATCCCCTCTCTTTTTCACTCTTTCTCTATTAATCTATCATTTACTCTTGATATTATAGAGACCTTCGACTAGAGATGATGGCTTGACCTTTTCGGGACGGGACGGGTCAGAATTCAAATTTAAAAATTTTGGGACGGGACAGGTGCCAAAAAATTTCCGGGCGGGATTCCGGGACGGGACGATTCTCTAAAATTAACGGAACGGGACGGAATTGTCCCGTCCCGTCATCATCTCTACCTTCGACCATTGATTGCACGATGCTCTTCGCAAATCCCTAGCTTTTGTAATTTAATTTTAATAAATTTGCGACCTATTATGGGTGAATTTTCAATTTTGTGGTGCTGCTACATTAAAGTGAAGTCTGTTATATGATAATCTCTAAAAAGATTCTGCTACAACACTCAGCGCTGATGAAATAATGCTTTTTACCGCAAATCTTTATTTGGAAAAAAAAGAGTAAGAATTATGCCATTTTACTAAAAAAAAATTAATCCCACCATTAAATTCTTTTGTCTAATTTCCGCTAATTCAAAATGATGAATCCGGCTAGTACTGACGTCAATAACCCAACTTTTGAAGTAATCTGTATTTTTGTAGGAAGGATTAGCAGGGCTTTTAATTGGTTTTTTAGAATTACTTTAATTACTTTTTTAAATAGCCTTTTTGTTCAAGATCAGAATACTTCTCCATTTGCTGCCTGAAGATCACAAATCAGATATCACAATACAGTGCGTATCATAATTTGACATTCACCCATATTTTTTACGATTTTAGTGATAAAATCGACCAATTTCAAAAAACCATAATTACTATCGGAAAGAGCACGTCCAATAACTCGGAAAACATTTGGAAACTTCGAACTGGTCATTCACAAAACAAAATATTTTTAACAAAGTTTGAAAAAGCAGCGTATCATAATTTTACGTTCACTTTTTGTCTTGTGCCGCCTTTTGGATATCTTTCCTAATTTTTCAGCATTATGGGCAAAGGCAAATCGCTTACCGAATTCGAGAAGGGCAAAATCACTATGCTACAGACTTTTGGATGGAGCAACAGAAAAATTGCCAAGGAAATAAGGCGCTCTTTCGATGTTATCAATCGCTTTGTTGGAGGGATTTACGCAAAGAGTCACGATATTTTTCCAAGCGAAAAATATCGGCTCGTGTATGTGTCGCAAGCACTTTGCTCTCTATGTAAGGCGAACCATATGGCTCGCGAGCCATATGGCTCGCCATACATTTACATGAGCGAGCAGCTCGCGTCCTGTTAACAGGACGCGAGCTGCTCGCTCGCAAACGAGCCAAACGCACAACACTGCTTGGGAGTCGTTTAAACATGATTTACAAATAAGTGAAAAATGCGCGCCCCAAATAAGTGAAAAATGTGGCGGTGCTAGCTTTCGCCCTTGTAGATTTGCAGGAAGTGTTGCAGTAAGTGAATCAATTTCTAGCCAATTGAAAAAGTATAATCTAAACCAAATATTTCAGGGTATCCATGCGAAAAAGCAAATATTTCTGGGCCGTCTTGGAAACACGTAATTTGAAACTTCTCTGAACTCTCTGCGACTATCATTACCAACTATTTAGCATTAAAGTCACCGTCAACTACCTTAATATGATTTATCAAAAGGGACTGAATTTGGTCAATGATCTCATCGACAAATTGATCTTTGGCAAGAAGGATGGTAGACTAAAAATTGAATCAAGGTGCTTTTTTCTTCAATACCGTATCAAAACTACCGTACTTACTATAATTATTCCCCGTGGAGAGTAGGTTTCCAGCCTCACACTTTTTAGTGAATCGAAGATAGTTTTAAAACTGGGAATAATTGAACACTGGGAAAGAATAAGAATAAGCACGGTATCCATGATTCATGTTTAGGCCCCTTCTTCAAAAACGTCTTCGATCAATCGTTAGAAGCAACGAAGAAAGCTTTAGTAGCTGCTACAATTCTACTCATGATGGCAGGAACTTGTGGTGCACAGTCAAGAAGCTAAGTATGAATGAAAATTCGCATTCTATCGCTATGAATATTCGCGTGTGTTTTGGATGTTACTTGCCGCTGTCGAAAATTATCTGTTTATTATGATTCTAAATTTCAGGAACCAGATGACCGATCTTTGCATGTTTTGATGCAGTACAACAAACAATCTCCAGTCGACTTCAATGCTCTCTATTTGGCTTT
>JAMRYI010001011.1:0-51553 GCA_029231635.1 Ditylenchus weischeri | reverse complement strand
TTCGCGCGAATATCACAACTCTAAGCTACACTGACTAGGGAAGCTACAAGACTCTTAGTTTCGCATTCTGCACGGCCTCCCCGAATTCTCTCTGGAATGGAGAATATCATTCTGGGAGCCAAGAGACAGCACTGTAAGCACTCTGTAATGTAGCTATGTGAAAATGAACTTGCTGCCTACCCTCCTACAGCACAGCAAGTCTCTGAAACAAAAGACTGGTCGGCCACGCAAATTAAATTCTGCTTTACAGCATTATTTTTGATTTTTTCGTATTCTTTAGATTATAATTTTATAGCTATTTTGTAATGTAATGTAATGTAAACCTACACAATTGGCAAGATTGGTCAGAGAAAATTCCAGCGAAAGAACATTTAGAAGCTCACATGAAACCCAGCAGGAGATCTGAAAACCAAAATAAGTGAGTAACAGCTTGAAAATCTAATTGAAATCTTACGTGTAGTAAGTGATGAAGTCGCTCATTTTCATGGATCTGCCCTTTGCTCGTTCACTTCAACCACCTCTATTTTGCGGCTCTTGCCTACCAGATCCATGACGTCATAGACTGTAAAGTTTTCAGCTTCGGGCACACTAAAGTTTTAAAAGTTACTGGGTAAGGTAAGTTACCGTATTTCTCTAATTAGACTTCCGTATTTCAGACCCATGAGAATATTTTGCAAAGCTTTTAATGCATTTTCTTAGCTCACGAGTTCTACTGATCCCACTTTTACATTTTGAAATTTCACCTAAAAGTCTTAAGATAACCCCCAAATTTTTCAGATTTGGGGTTGAAAAATAAGCGCCTCCAGGGCCCATTAGATGAAATATGAGTCGAATCGATTTATCGACCCTGTTCCCGCCTGTCCGATACTTTGATTTTTGAAAAAAATTTTATCAGTCTCTGCTTGACAGTTAGTCCCAAATATCGCAAGGATTCCGATTTTGCCAATCGTTTTTCGTAAGACTTTTGCCTTCTAAAGAAAACCTCGATATAACGATACCCTATTTTCGAAAAGGGGTGTCGTTATATCAAGGTTTTGCTATTTTAGAGGCAAAGTTATTTAATTTGAAAAAAACGATCAGAAAATTAGACTACTTGCGATATTTGGGACCAGACTGTCAACGGCTTACGACGAAAAGTCACGTACCCAATCAAAATCCTTGCAATATTTTGCACTAGACTAACAAATCATATAAAATTTTCAAAAATCGAGGTAAAAAAAGTGTCGGACCCGAGGCGGGAACGAATTTTTGGGGTGTCGTTATATCAAGGTTCGACTGTAGATAGACTCACGTCATGCCCAGTTCTTCTGGTGGACTTTTGAAGAGTAGAGGTGTAGACAGACCATTTTTCTTGATGTAGTCCAGGTTAAAGTCTATAAATCATAAAGTCGGTGATAGATACAGTAACGGGACCGTAATTTTGTTTTCACACAGATATGAATCTTATCAAAACTACCGGTACTTCTTTGTTTGCCCCCCCTTTAATTTTTTCAAAAGTGACCCAGAAATACATCCTAAACTATCTTTTTCTGTTTAATACCGGGGTTTCTTTTTTGTCAGGACAGAAAAGATTTTGGAAAGTTTTCCAAAAGCGTTAACTGTAGCGAAACCTGTTTAATACTATAAAAGAAATACTCACAAAGAGTTTCTCATTTTTTCACAGTTGACTTTAAAATCTGTTTTTGTGTAAAAAATAAAAATCTGAATAAACAGACAAAATGCACAAGAAAAATTGATGTATCAATATAAATATAATAAACGGTGACGACACAGAAAATGACGAACAGCAGAAGCACCGACGGTCACTTAAAAAAGTCATCTCTAGGCAAATTGGGATAAACGGCTATAAAATCTATTTTATTGCCTTTACTATCTATTCTATATGTCAAACGAAAGTGGAGACTCTAGTGGTCTTGTTGGTGCATTTGGTTACCTATATTGACATTGAAAAAGTTGACAAAGGGTGAATTTGGTAAAATAAATTCTCAAAATAAAATCGTACGAATCGTCCCAATATCCCCATCTTAGCGTTAAAAGTCTCGTTGCAGGATCTGACCTGGCTGTTCTTGGGTCAAATTTGGATCAGAATATCAGTTCCAAGACTGCGTTCGGTTGAGCTTAGGTAAAAAATCGGCTCTACCCTGTTTCCGCCAAAAATTTTTATAGCCAACACGGTTACATCTTTAATTTTTTTGTGGTAGTAACAGATAAAATTCATAGATTAAATTGATTAGCTAAGTTACAGTGAAAGCCAGAACAATTTCGGGTGAACAAGTCAACATGTAGGTACCACAAAAAAATTAAAAATGTAACTGTGTTGGCTATAACGATTTTTGGCGGAAACAATTTGGGCGGAAACAGGTAGAGCCAAAAAATCTAGTCCTGGTAAATTCTCAGGTCAAAGTTTAATCATAGGTCTGGTCGCAAAAGCTATACCAACACCCCCCCTCTATCCACTAAAGTCGACTTAGACCTACTAATCGAAATGAAAACCCCAGTTGCTTTACCTACCTAGATCCCAATGGGATCAAAATCTAAAATTTTGTTCCAGTGGTAATATTTCAATCAAATGTTCAATTCCGAAAGCAATTTGAAGGTTTTATCAAAGGTCCGGTTGACAGATAGACTCGAGTCCCTAAACTTGTCTCGATACCGCTCAGGCCAAGTTTGGATCAAAAAAGAATAGTTTTGAAACCTATTCTGGTACTACAGGATGTCCCAACTTTTTCTGACATATTTTTTTTCACATAAATTTTTCCTACGCGCCCTAATTTCTTGTCAAACAGCTCATTCGGAAGCCCCACTCTTCCTGTTTTGTTAAAAAAATTATTGGTTCATTTTGTTCTGTCTATGCCGAGATATAGCCATTTTTATAACGTTAACCATGCGACAACTTTGGCCAGCTTGTTTTCATGCAAGATGCTGCGCCTCCACATTGGGCAAATTGGCAAAAGACAAGCTCGAGATTTATTTGACTTTTACTTCCCTACAAGAAGGATGGGATGCAGCTCGCAACAATATCCATGGCCGGCTCAGTTTTCTGACCTTACTCCAATTGATTTTTTCTCTTGGGGTTATGTGAAGAGCCGTGTCTATAGGGATCAGCCTGCAGCCACAATTGTTGTCCTCCGCCAGCAAATCGTCCAAGAAATACAAAAAAGGTCACAAGCGATAATTCAGCCTACACATGTGCATCGAAAGAAATGGAAGAAGCGTGGAAGCTAGATAGAAATTTGAATGTTTTTGGTGAAATTAGTGGATTTTTACTGCGACTTTATTAAAATGGCTATATCTCGGCATAGGCAAAACAAAATGAGCCAATTTTTTTATAAAAACAAAATGGGAAGAGCATGGCTTTCGAATAAGTTGTCTGACAGGAAATTAGGGGCTAGACTATAGAATCCACCCCGAGGGGGCGCAGGTAGCTTGGGGTTGAGATGCGCACACCGACATACCTTAGACATGATTCCGAGAAAGACTCTTGATCAAAAATGCATATAGAGTGTCTTTGCCACGGCCCATGTTTAAAAACATGGTTAGACAGTCTAAATAGTCTTAAATTTACTTTTTTATCGTTTTGCCATGAAAGTGGCCCTTTTATTCCTTTCCTCCCAATACACCCTAATTCCCTTTAAAATGTTTAAGCGGAATTTAAAAACATTTTTTTAATTTTCCTAAATTTTTTACCTTGGGGGACCAAGGCAAACCAAAAATTTTTTTTTCGATTTTTCAGAAACCAAAGTGTTTCCGTGTCGTTTCAGAGCACGAGAATCAATATGAGACGGGTCCCTCCCCTTCGGTATGAGTAAATTTTGCGCTGGAGGGAGGGGGATTCTGAGGTCGATACCAAAGTTCGTTCGTTTAACTGACACGCTACTTTCATTTTCGAAGTTTTTACCACTTCTGTTTTGACAGTCTGTTCCAAATATCGTGAAGATCCTGATTTTTTTCGGTCCAAATAATTTTTTCCATTTGAAAATGAAAACCCGATATAGTGGCCCTTTAATTTTTAAATAGGGGGCCACTGTATCGAGGTTTTCATTTTCAAATGAAAAATTATTCAGTTTTTGAAAACGACTGGGACAATCGGTATCTTCACGATATTTGGGACCAGACTGTCAAAACAGAAGTGGTAAAAACTTCGAAAATCAGGGTGAAAAAGTGTCGGACCAAGGCGGGAACGAACTTGAGGTGGTGGTCACTATATCGAGGTTTGACTGTACCAAATTATGGCGCGTAGAAAACAAGTTGTGTAAAAAATAAATGTGTCTTAAAAAGCTGGGACACCCTGTATTTGAGTGGAATTATCGTGGCCTTACATGGTCATGCAATATGCTTGATTTCAGGTGGAAACTGACCTTTCAAATCGATGGTCTTGACCATCTCAGTATCATCATTGAACTCAGATGAAGAGACTATTTCTTGGATGTCATAAAGACAGGGACATCAGTTTTGGTTTCTGGAACAGCACTTCATCCTCGCTCTTCAACAAAAGACCCAGCATCTGGCTGAAAACAACAAAATAACAAGGCAATTTAGTTGATTGGATTTTACCTTATTGATTAATTTCCTTGTCCTCTTTGGTACCTGTCTTGGAAAAAGTCAAAGTCCGGTGCTGCAATCATCTGGATCGAGACTGCAAATATTGGTTGTTTGGCTTTAAAACGACTGTGTGGTTTGACACTTTGATCGGTTTCAAATTTTTTTAATTCATAATAATTTTTTTGACTCTATATGAGAATCGGTCCCATTTTTTGCCTTGATCCTCCCTGTTGATTTTTTTGTTGAAATTTGTTGATCAGATCGTGAAAATTTATGACTGCTAGATTTTGTGTTAGAATTGTTGAACAAACTCCGACAAAGAAATTAAAAAAATTGGCAATAAATGCATAAAAATCAACAGGGGGGACCAAGGCAAAAAAATGGGACCGATTCTCATATAGGGCCATTTTTTGATAGGTATCAATAGGTATATCAGAATTCATACACCAGAAAAAAATATAGATTTTGAAACTTCTCTAACAATTTCTGTTGCGTTTATTCATATTAAATTTCTATTCTGCAACCTATTAAAAAATTTTGCTTAATTTTTATATAAATAGTGAACTTGAAACCCATCGAAGTGTCGAACCACACAGTTCTGTTAATACAAGACTTATTAGACAACTGAATAGATTAAAAAATTACAAAAATTTAAAATTTGTTAAGAATATTCATTATAAAAAAGATAACTGTTTCAGAGAGGATTTTTTTGGCCTGTGAGTGAGAATGCAATTTATTCTCACAGGCTGTAGAGTAAGAGGGAGAATTGATAAAATTCTCAGTGAGAATTTTAATGAGATTCCACCTGACAGTGAGCTCACTGAAACGCTGTAAAAATACCAAAAATTGTGTACAGTGGACGCTCGGTACACCTGATATAACATACGCCCGATATGACGTACCACTTTTTAGCGTTAAATGTTTGGCTAGACTTCTAATAAAATGACTAAACTTGACGCTCTATACCTGAGAGCGGTCGCGAGGGTGTATGTTGTATCGAGCGGCGACTGTTCCATGATTGTGACCCAAACTGTGACAAATCTGACAAAACAAAATTACGCTTTGGTTACAATAGACATATTATACTGTCGTTTTCGCCAATTTTCATTTCGAATGTAATATGAGATTAATTGAGATTAATAGTATTTGCAGTATACAGTATGGTAGAAATTCGGCCGATTTCAATGGATAGTTTTTGGTAGACGTCAAATTTCGACAAACGGTTTTTTGCAATCGTCTTAGAAAAAATATACATTTTGTTTGGTATATGATGTCAAAAACACGATTTTCGCTTGGTACCCCATGTGGTTTGGGCCCTGGTCTGTGGATGGCCTCTGGATGGGTAAGGCCCAAACCACAGGGAGTACCAAACAAAATGTATATTTTTTCTAAGACGATTGCAAAAAACCGTTTGTCGAAATTTGACGTCTACCAAAAGTTATGGCCATTTGAAATCGGCCGAATTTCTTGGGCCATACTGTATAATCAGGTGTTTTGATTAGTGTTAGAGACTATAAGTTTGAGCAAGAAACCGAGACGAGAACACTGAATGACTTAAAAGCGAGATTTTGAGCCCTAAATCCGGATCTCAGCCGGTTAATACATTTGATTCCCATTTCCTTCATACAAGTTTTATTTGACTTTTGTCTTTATGCTTTCGTGCCTATGGAATTGCTTCTAGTTGATGTCACTTGTTGGACTGCATTGGTTCTAGTATACAATCAGGTTCCATAATATGCCTTGTCCCTCTGTTGTTTTTTCTCGAAAACAGCTTGGTCCCTCTGGAAAATTTTGTTTTTTTGTTCCGAAAAACAACAGGGGGACCAAGCTGTTTTTCGTGGTGATGATGTCATGCTTCTTCAATTTCATGACAGGGTTTCTTTCTTTATTATGCATGGTTCTTATGCATTATCGGGACTACTCTGCTTTTACTGTCATTTATGCTAAAGACATTTCCAAGCTCTATCCTTCCAAATTTGAGTTTTCAGTATCGCTAGTTAATAATGCTTGTGAATAAAGGACGATAACCATAAGATAATTAAAATTAATATGTTTTCAATATCGGACGTATAAATGACAGCAAAACCAGGTAGTCCTGATAACGCATAAGAACCCTATGCATTTTGTAAGCTTATTATGTTATCAAAAATAATTTTTGTTAGTTTTGGGAATGGAGATTTTTAAAGAATATACGGTTGTGTATAAAAATAGTAAAAACGACAAAGTCCTTTCAAAAAAAAATTGAAAAAATGTTTGTGTTTTTGGGACATCATGTATATGCTGTAACATTTAAATACCATTTTTGGCTACTTTATAGGGTTTACTTACAATTAAGAAGATAATTTGGCCAGAAGATAATTGGGCCAATCACCTCGCGGCGCTATATGATAAGTTTGGAAGAGATGGCAAAGGCGAAAATGTCAACTATATTATATTATTTTTTGATCAGATAAGTAAACGATAGACACAGCACATTCACAGAACAGAACATAGCGGGGGAGTAAGCTCAAAGAGCAGAACTGTCCAAAAATAAGAAACGGGCATTATTCAAACCATCGATTGTAGAGGAGAGCAGAAAGGGCAGAGGATATGAGGCAAACAGTGATTGGCGAAGCGATACTTTACTGCTGAAAAAGCCAATCCTTGTGGGACAAATATTATTTGAGTGTATATCAGAGAAGACGGCTCTAGGTAAGGTTGGCTGCACTGCAGGGGTGGGACGGAATTCCGATTTCCGTCTTCTGATTTCCGATTTCCGGTACTTTTTCTCTTGCGTTTTCCGATTTCCGAAAAAATAGGGCAAATTTCGGAAGAGAATAGTTTACTTTTAAAAATATTTTCGAAGTATTTTTTGCAGAAATGTCTTGCAAGACGAACGAAGGTCAAAGACAATGGTTGAGGTGGCAGAATACTTAGCCGAGCCAATTCAAAACAGTTCATTGGATACATTAGTCTACTGGAGAAGAAATTCAAAGAAATGGCCAGCTCTCACAACTTTGGTCCGCAAATATCTCAGTGTGCCGCCTGGTTCTCAAGAAAGTGAGCGTTTCTTTTCAACTGCTGGATTTATTGTAAATGATCTCAGAAAAAGCTTATCTCCAATTAATTTGAAAATGCTGTTGTTGCTTCACCATAACCTTTCCGCCTACAATTTTGAATATTAATGATTGCGGTCTCTTGTTGTTGTTATAATTAAGATTGGAATAAATTACGTATGCATGTGTACAACATTAAATTTTGGCACTACGAAATTTTTTTAATTTCTTCCGATTTCCGACTTCCGGTTTTGAAATTTTTCTACTTCCGGTTCCGATTTTTGTTCCGACTTTTTTTGTCTTCCGTCCCACCCCTGCTGCACTGAGAAAATTCTTGAGATGATAGTGATAGTGATTCAGGGATTATTTATCTTACTCATTCTGAGTCATTTGTGCCCGTCGATAGCTGTAAGTTGATAACTGTGGAATTCCTCGTATAATATGCGCACAGTTATCGACGTACAGTTAACGATCGGGCAAAAAATGACTCAAGATTTTGCTCGGTTTTGGAGAATTTTGTCGAGAATTTTCTCGAAAATATTTTGCTCGAGCAAAATCCCAACCTTAGCTCTAGGTAAATTGACTCGTGGTAAATTAAACCTCCAAATTTGTCTTGAGAGGATTTTTTTATTCAAAAGAGTTTTGACTGGGGTTGCTGCATGAAAAGCTTTCTGGAAAACTTTCCGGACAGAAATAAACGCCGAAAGTTTTCCATGGAAAGAAATTAAAATTTACTAATAACCGTAGAATTATACGAATTTTTTGCAGTTATCGAATATAGTATGTGTGAGATCTTGTTATTTCTGTCCGATTTCTCACCGCCAACAGGAAAGTTTTCCGAAAAACTTCACCATGTCACAGCCTGATTTTTTGGTTTAAAAAATCAGGCAAAAAGTTCAAAAAAATTGTGTCCCGCAGCGAAAATTTTGTCCATACCGTATTATCTCTAATAAGCGCCCCGGGGCGCTTATTTTTCAACCCTCCGAAAATCGGAAAAATTTTGGATCGATCTCGAGATTTTGGGTGCACAACCAAAATCTAAAAGTGGAATCGGTAGAGCTCGTGGGAGTTAAAACAGCTTTACAAAATATTTGCTCTGCTGAGATACAGACCTCAAAGTAGAGGGCGCTTATTAGAGAGGGGGCGCTTATTAGAGATAATACGGTATCTTTGTTGCGCACTGCGCACCACTTCTAATTTTTGTCTAACGTTATGTGTTTGTTTTGCTTTTACCGTTCTTGCTTCTCTGTCTATTTTCTGCCTTTACGGTTACTATATTTCTGCTTTCAGTGTATCTACCAACTCTCAAATGGACCGCGTTTATAGCTTGTTCGAACCAAAGTAGAAGAAATCGCGAACGTCAGTCTTCTCGATCACCAAAGTTCTTTGGACGGTGATATTGGGACGATTCGTACGATTTTATTTTGAGAGTGCTTTATAAAATTCACCCTTTGTCAACTTTTTTAATGTCAATATAGGTAACCAAATGCACCAACAAGACCACTAGAGTCTCCACTTTCGTTTGACATATAGAATAGATAGTAAAGGCAATAAAATAGATTTTATAGCCGTTTATCCCAATTTGCCTAGAGATGACTTTTTTAAGTGACCGTCGGTGCTTCTGCTGTTCGTCATTTTCTGTGTCGTCACCGTTTATTATATTTATATTGATACATCAATTTTTCTTGTGCATTTTGTCTGTTTATTCAGATTTTTATTTTTTACACAAAAACAGATTTTAAAGTCAACTGTGAAAAATGAGAAGCTCTTTGTGAGTATTTTTATAGTATTAAACAGGTTTCGCTACAGTTAACGCTTTTGGAAAACTTTCCAAAATTTTTTCTGTCCTGACAAAAAAGTAACCCTGGTATTAAACAGAAAAAGATAGTCAAGGATGTATTTCTGGGTCACTTTTGAAAAATTAAAAGGGGTGTGCAAACAAAGAAGTACCGGTAGCTTTGATAAGATTCATATCTGTGTGAAAACAAAATTACGGTCCCTTTACTGTATCTATCACCGACTTTATGATTTATAGACTTTAACCTGGACTATATCAAGAAAAATGGTCTGTCTACACCTCTACTCTTCAAAAGTCCACCAGAACAACTGGGCATGACGTGAGTCTCTCTACAGTCGAACCTTGGGTTGTACTATGTTCCCACGGGAGTGATTGGAGGAGATAACATCATATTCGTGTTTCTCGACCCCGATTTCATGAGAAAGCCGCGTGTTTTTTAGTTCTGAGAAAAAATTTTTCGAACCACAGGTATCATGGTTTTTTAGTCGCAATTTGAAAAATTTTGAATTCGCGCCTTTTGAATTTTCAATGGATCTAGGGCTGTATTGGGAGGGGAAGGGAATAAAAAGGGGGCCACTTTTATGGCAAAACATTAAAAAACTAAATATGTGTATCACTAGACTGTCTTACCATGTTTTTCAACTGGGCCGTGGCAAAAAGAACCTCTATATGCATTTTTTGATCAAGAGTACTTCTCAGAATCATGTCTAAGGTAAGTGAGTGCATCTCTAATTCTCAAGTTCCCTGTACCCCCTTCGTGGGCGCAGGGGGCTTGAGATGAATGCGCACACCCTATACCTTAGACACAAATCACTCGAAAGTGACTCTGGATGCATGAAAAAGCATGCATACCAGAGTTTATTTATGCGGTAGGCCCCAGTATTCAAAACTATGTTCAACATCTTTTTTGTTAGTGGCCCCTGTGTGATTAGTGGCCCCTTTTATTCCCTTCCCCTCCCAATACAGCCTCAAATCCTTGAAAATTCAAAGGCGCGAATTCAAAATTTTCAAATTTTGACTAAAAAACCCATGATACCCCTGTGGATCGAAATTTTTTTTTCTCAGAACTAAAAAAACACGCGGCTTTCTCAAGAAATCGGGGTCGAGAAACACGAATATGATGTTATCTCCTCCACCTGATCACTCCCCGTGGGGGGGGAGGATTCTATAGTCAAGCCGAACCTTGATATAACGACCCAAAAGTTCTATATGATATAACGACCCAAATAACACCCCAAAGTTCGTTCCCGCCTCGGGTCCGACACTTTTTTACCTCGATTTTTGAAAATTTTTGCCGGATATGATTCGTTAGTCTAGTGCAAAATATAACAAGGATTTTGATTGGGTACGTGACGTTTCGTCGTAAGCCGTTTCGTCGTAAGGGACGTTTCGTCGTAAAAGTGTTTTTGTCTGTTAAACGTGTGACACGGATGTTATCCTATAAAACCGTTGCGTGAAAAATCGTGAAGCCGTTTCCATGTAAAATACATTTCCCTGTCAAGAAAGGTTTCTCGTAAGCGAGCACGATACTCAATTTTTTTAAATATGCACAAAACATTGCTTATTCATTTAATTATATCCATTTAAACCACCCAATTTATCGGTGGTATGCCAAAATCCCTTTTTTGGGATCTTGACCGCGGCGAAAATTACTGCATTTTTAATGAAATTCAATCACTCTCGTATCGCTACTTTCGCTGCAACACTTTTCTAACGGCTGACTTGTCCATTTTTGCCTGAACTGCCTCTGTCATCCCATTGAGAACGCTGTTGAAAGTGGACGATGGATGCTGAAACCGAAAAACTAAAACAAAATCTAGTGAATTAATCATACCTCATTGTTGGCTGGTGTGACGAAGAAGAATGGCAGTAGAAGACTTTGTGCAGCTATAACTCCCTATCTCTTTGACCACCTGACCTGATGCAATGTTTGTGTGAATACGAGCGCGAAAATTGTCACTGCACAAATTGGTGCATTTCCAGTAAGTCTCTTCCTTGTAGCTGACCTTGTTGTGACCAGAATTGATAACCACCATAAGGGAGAATGCTTTTGTCTCTTTTCGAAATCACCGCTCCCTGAGAATAATCATTCAATGCAAAAAAAGATCTATTAAAACGACGAACACCTCTTGATCAACTTGAGCTTCAGCCTGCTGCTCGACCATCTGATTGCCTCGATCTTCGGCAGCTGCTCGATCCCTTGCTCTATTTCATCGTCGCTATAGTCATCCGCAAAAAGCTATAATTCTCGCAATTTCGATAAAATCAACGAACGCCATCCTAAAATTATTGATATTGCGATGCTTTGTTAAAAGCAAAAATCGAAACAACAACGAGCAAAGCAATCAACATAAAAACAACAATAAATATATTTAATGTAAAAACTAAAAATGAGTGATAGAGTGTCAAAAATGAAGTTGGGATTCAAAATAAATTTATTTTACGACAAAGCGGCTTTACGACGAAACGGCTTTACGACGAAACGTCCGTGTCCCATTTTGATTTTGCCGATCATGTTTAAAAATGTTAAAACTTTTGCAATCAAGATCCGCGCCTCTCTATAACCCGCCACTCTATTTTGAAAGTAGGGTGGCGGGTTATCGAGAGGCCCAGGTCTTTGTGGTAAAATTTGAAACATTTTTAAAAATAACCGGCAAAAACGGAATCCTTGCGATATTTCGCATAAGGCTTACGAATGATATTCGGCAAAATCTTTCAAAAATTGAGGTAAAAAAGTGTCGGACCCGAGGCGGGAACAAATTTGAGGGGGTCGCGGGTTATCGAGAGTGGACTGTAACTGCTAGTACTGCAGATGCTCAGTCCCAATATAAAAACAAAAAAAGGCGCCGGCGCCCGTGCAACTATGAGTACACCTCTTAGAGCGGATTCAGACCAATTCCCAGAATAGATTAGACTTGATAGTTTTTCTAAGTTAGGGCCCGAATACCGAGCTCCATTGCATGATGCTCTAATTCATGGATACTACATTTAGAACTTGTTCCTCATGCCTTACCTCGGCTCTACCCCGCGAGACAAAAAATTGTTTAATAAATAAACGGTTTCAAAATCGCCTGTTTCTTCAAAATAGATTTTTCAAAAACTCTATTTGGTAAAAAATCGATTTTGTTTTAAAAGGGTTTTAGAAGTTTTCGGTTTTCTCAAAAAATTGTTTTGTAAAGTTTTATTTCGTAAACAAATGGTTTAAACAAGCTTTATCTCTTTTATACTCCTTACTCTCTACACAGATGTATACTCTACGGCATTGCACTGCTGCATATCAAACCAGTGACATCACACACATCTCCATAGACCTATGTTCACTAAAACCATACCAATTTTCTACAAGATTTCTCCGTACATCAATTATGTATGCCGTAGTTTATTGACTGGAACCAACGATAATAACAAATTGAGCCCACATTCTAACAATTCATATCGGATAACAAGACTGAGATAACTGAGAATTTCTTCCACTTTGTAGGTGCTGGCAATGGCTCTTCTCTGCTTGCAAATTCTTTGGTCGTCCATCTTCAGCTTTGCAGGAGTGCCCGTTTGGAGTGAGGTGAGATGGGCCTCTTGCAATGAACACTCTTGCTTTAGCTTCCCCAACCAACGCCAGAAACGAATCCTTTTTCCATCTGCAGTCCCCATTGCATATTTGAGCGCGTGGTGCCAGGCCTCCAAAGAGTTCGTCGTCTTGGCTTTTCCCCGCGAGAGTCATTGCATAGCAGTTCCACAAATCGACGGGAAACATCGGCCTCGTTCCGCGAGCGAGCACTCCTATCCATGTCTAAAAAGCGAAACTACATTAAAGGCTCTGACACAATGAATAAATCGCCACAAAATACCTCAACGAAATACTTCAAAAAGCGATTCTCGGCCGACCCATCCTCGAACAGCAGAGAACCATCTTCCTTGCGCGCGTAAGCTTTGATCACTTCGTCGAATGCCTCACGAACGTCGAGTGGAGGAACATAAACAAGAGATTTGAGTGCATCAAAGAGGCGACAAAATTCTTTTTCCTTCCTTGTATTTCCGCACGAGGCCAAGCTTTTGCACCCTTCTGAACAGACATTGCGCCCAATGGAAGAAGCACCCATGTTGGTTAACGACTGAAATTAAATAGGTCATACATGAGCAACAAAAGAAACAAAGAGTACTCACAAGGGAAAGCTACGTTGAATGCTCCAAGTAAAGCCCGTTCGTAATCGGTATGGACATGCAACACCTGAGGCGACGGAATCAATTGCTTCACGATTGAGAAAAACCGAGCATAAGTGCCGCCGGACTTCTTCGGTAGGAGCGCGTGTAGGCAAGGCACAAATGTTTCACCGAACTTGGCATGAATCGATAACAGCTGACACCATCCTTTGGGCACCAATCTGAACGTCCCATCAAGACCCCAATATTCAGCCTGGTCCAAGAAAGAAAAGATCCACGTGTAAAACAAATAAAACAACTCTTGAGGGACTATTAAACAACATACATTCAAAAGCTTCGGTGTTGAGAAGACGATTATGCGACGCCTCCCCTTTCCAGTGTCGTGCACAACGAACAGCTCATCTTTGTAGAGAAGAAGGTCTGCAGGAATTTCCAAGTCTTCAGGATTTCGAGGCGTCGTTGGATCTTTGTTCAACTTCTGCAAAAATAGAATGCAAGTAAGTGAAAAAAGACCAATGAAAAGCAAACAAGATACCTGGCGGTGATAATAGACTGCTTTGGAAACGTTGCTCTGATTTACTTTTGCTTTGGCTTTTCTGATGCATTCTCGATGAGCTGTGAAAAGATCTGACGCCCACTCGTCTGAAAGATAAAAACAAGTAAGTTATTACTGGCAAATAACAAAGTAATAAAGATACATCCCCTGTCTTGCCAACTCTGGTATCTGGGCCCGAATCTCCCTCACCTCAAGCTCAGCCTTTGATGTACAATGGTCGTGTTCTCCTTTACTTCTGCCCACACACTGATCCGCTTCATTTGTTTCGTACTCCATTCTGCAGCCGTCACTTTGCTTTGCGCAACGCCAATGGGAGACTTTCATCTTATCTTTGTAGGCGAAAGCGTAGACCTCTCCTACAATATCAAAGTTGTGTGAAAACAAAAAGCAAACTAAGAGTAGAACAAAGATCATACCATCCAGCACGCCCATGCGGTTTTTGCTTGCTCTTGGTGAACCCGATGACGACCCCAGGTAGAACTTCAGGCTCGCGCTTCCTTTACGTCCAGGCTTCTTTGGTTGACTGCTTTGCCGGCCCTCACTCGCCGACCCTTCCTGGCTGCTCTCGAAAGATTCCTCTCGACTGCAGCTAGATGGCGGCCCCTCCATCTGATCCCTGTTCGCTAATTTCATCCTCGCTTGCTTCATTCGAAGAGCTGTACACTTCGTTGCTTTCCATTTAGATGGCTAAAATAAAAAAGAAGATCAAAAGAAACAAATACTACACACAATGCATGCAGAACACATGCGTGTCAGGCTATCAGAAAACTCACAAAACAGTGATCAAACCAATTATTTCCGAAACAAATGATTGTCAAAGGTTCAACTTAAAACCCATTTAAATCAAAATCGATTTTTACCAAATAGGGTTTTTGAAAAAATCTATTTTTGAAGAAACAGGCGATTTTTGAAACCGTTTATTTATTAAACAATTTTTTGTCTCGCGGGGTAGAGCCCTTACCTCATGCGAACACATGCTCACCAAAAAAGTCTATAAGTTCGAAAAATTTATATACAATCGATAAGTTTATTCTTTATGTCCAAACAGTACAACAACACAATTATCACGCACTGACAATACATGAGATAGAACATAGGCGACATGAGAAGGAGTCCAAGCTATAACAGCAAAGTAGGCAACAGGTTAGATCAATAAGAAAGAATAATGAGGCACAGTAGATCAGTCTAGTTGTTGTCCATCGATAACCCAGCAGCCAATTTGTTGCGCAGTTCAGTCAAGCAGCCTGCAGAATCATTGAACGCTTCTTTCACAGTTTCCTCTTGCTCTGGCTTGCATCCATTAGCACTTTTGGAAAAAGCAGCATTTTGACCATCGGAAGGAGAGCCACGAGAAGTCGAAGTCGTTGTGCCAGACCCATCACATTCATCCGAAGACCAGATAGACGAAATAGGAATGAAAGCTTTAGGCATAGTTTCGGTAGACTTCGACTTGGTACACATAGCAAACTGAGAGTTACTAGAAGCCAGAGGCACACTAGCTGAAGAAGGCGGAATCTAAAACTGCAAATTAACATATGCCAAATTAATTAATTGGTAACTGGCCTGATTGCCCGAAGGCAGAAGCAGCCCGGAGGACGGATTTGATGGCAGCTCAGGATGAATGAAGAGACAGCGAGGACCATACGGACAGATACCCTTCTTGACAAACTTCTCGCAAGGCCTCGTTTTGTAGAGCGGATTGTCTGCTAGACGAGGCTTGGCACTGCAAAAGTACGGATGAACGCAAGGAAATTCCAGTGAAAAAAATACTGACTGAACGTGACGCAACTCCTCTTCGCCATGAGCAAATCGACAATTTGATCCAAAGCGACAATCAGCGGTCTCCAGCCATGTCTGACACATCACAGTCTTGTAGGTATCCCAGGAGCCGGTATTCTTCGTAAAATGCGCTTCGATGGCCAGCTTCGCCTTCCTAAAAACAAGATACATACTGCTCAAAAGAACAAGAAACAAAACAAACACGTTGGCGTTCGGATTGATATACTGCGACAGGTTGGCGACTGGCATCAAGTGCTGCTGGATTCTTCCATCTTGCATGTCACCCGGGGGTAAGAAATGGGAGAAAATGGTGCATTGCGATTGTCAATTCAAAGCTAAAAAAAATATTAGTTCAATTCTTGTTTAGCAGACACTTCCGTAATTGGGCATAATTTAGCTCTATGAATACACCAGTGTTTTCAAAAATCAAGGTAAAGTTAAAGGTCAAGGTAAAGTCAAGGTCGTTTTTCTCGATTTTTCTTGTAAGAAAAACGGGTCTGAATTTTTTCCCCTAACCCCGAAGGTCAAGGTATGTGTAAATTAAGGTATTATCGTAGATGTAAAATTTTAAAGCCTATTACGTGGATCAATTATTAATAGAAAGTGTAAATTCTTGATTTAATAGTGCTTGATGTTTATGCTCGCGCACAAATTCCGTAAAACGAAGAAACAATGTATTCAGATCATAAAATAGCTGTAAGATGCTAAGAACGACAACCAAAAAAAATTGCCAAAAGAGGTAAAAAAATGAGCCAAAAACCACCAAAACTCGAATAAATAACCAAATTTGCTGGTTGAAATCAGTAAATTACTGGTAGAAATAAGTATTTTGTTTAGAATTTAAATTTACTGGTGAAAAGAAATAGTTTACTGGTGAAAAGTAGTATTTTACTGGGTACAACTAGCTATAGCCCTAATATAAATGAATGAATCGCAAATGAACTATTCTGCAAACAACTCAAGATAATGTCAGTTTGATCTACAGCGCTTTGCGGGAGTTCAAAAAATTCCAATTTCCAGAAGAAGTTTTAGCAATCTTTTTAGGCTCATAGTGATTTATTTTACGAAAAAGATAAAATATGTCACGAAAAAGACGAAATGTGAAAAAAATATTTCCGTCGCACATTTCAACTTTTCTGTGGCAAAAATTAATCTTTTTCGGGGCATATTTCAGCTTTTTCTTAAAGGGAGGGTGCATAATGCGTGGAACTTTTGACCATTGTTGTTTTGTTTTCTTGACCGCATCTTTTAATGGTAATGGCTCATCTGTTGTTATATTCCTGGGCTGACTTTTCACGCAGAATCTGAAAATGTTATTAGAATCAAAATATCTTTTGAAAAATCTCATGAAAAACATAAAAGTTGATCAAACCATTCATGCCGTATTTACCTCACATACTCTTTTCTATTCAAAATCGTGTTCTTGTCATTGGGTTTTCGGCTACTTTTTCTGGACAGCGAGTAGGCAACTTACGTATTACCTCTAATAGTTCCCCCTGCTCTAATAACTGCCCTCCCTCAACTTTGAGGACCTATGTCTCAGCCCAGAGTCAATTTTTTGCAATGCTGTTTATTGCGTTTTCTTAACTCCCACGAGCTCTACCGATCCCGGCTTTTTGATTTTAAATTTTCACTTTAAAAAAACTCGAGGAATTGACATAGGTATCATTTTCAGAAAAATCTAAAAACCATTACCAACCATTTGAACCATTACCAATAAAAAATGCGGTTAAAAAAACAAAACAACAATGGTCGAAAATCCCACGCAACATGCATCCTCCCTTTAATGCCTTTTGTGCCATTATTATGCCATTCTTTGAACTTTTTGATGGAGAAGTCACTTTTAGTCACAAAAATTGTAAATTTCGGGATCCAATGAGTGTGCACCAGGGTGAGGAGAATCTGTTAAAAAGTTAAAATTTTAACATATGTTAAAATCTCCATAAAATTTTCTTATTTTCTTTTGTCTTTTTATCTGTTCTTTTGTGGAACACTTCTTTCTCTGTAAAAACAAAAGTTGTAAAGCTGGATTTTCTGCACAACTTTGCTTTTGACCAATGAAGAAGTGTTCGACAAAAGTACAGATAAAAAGACAAAAAGAAAATAAGAAAGTTTTATAGAGATTTTAACATATGTTAAAATTTTAACTTTTTTACACGTTTTCCTTGCCCTGGTGTGCACGACGTAGCTTAGCACTGCAATAATAACGAAAACTTCAGAAAAATGAGAACGAAAATTCAAATATTTGCTAAAACTTGTTTAAAATCACTGAATTTGATGTTTTAATCAATAAATCCTCCCCCTTTACTATAGCGCTGGATCTGTCTGTAGTATGTCACACATTGAAAAAAAAAGATTAGGGGTGTTCCGTCAATCAGATCGGAAATCTGATTACACCGTTCGACTCAGCGTGGTCGATTTACTGTCTGAAAAAATCATGAAAATTTAGGTATGACTGTTTCAAAAAAAAGTTATGGCCACTTGAAAGTTCCCAAAACCACAGGGGGGACCAAGGCCATTTTGGGGTGATTTTTAGATTGCCTTGGGGGACCAAGGCATGGTTTTAGGTTCAAATCCTGGTGGTAGCATGCATGCATCATTTTTGTAACGTGCGTTCCCCGCACAGGTCCTCGGCGCCTACGAATTGCCACATCTGTGGCAACAACATATTCTAGTCACTTTAATAAATCACTGAATTTGATGTTTGCATTGTATTCAATAGGTTAGGGCTCAGAAATACTTATTCCACTAGCAAGATTTTACGTTTGTGCATGATAAAATTAAATGTTTTCATCTTCGTCTTACACCTCAAAAGTGCAGAATCTGTAGGAGCATGGAAAAGTGACTGATACTTTAATGTCAAAAGTTTATAATAGGTGTAATCAAAAAGGCCGAACAGCCTAAAAGGCCCATTTTTGCGGAGATGATAATCAACGTCCACGATTTACGTTTTCGGCGAAACATTTTTTTTCTTTCACACACAAAAGTATGCCTGAGGTTTTTGGCTATTGGATAAGGGGTCACTCTATTAAAATCAAGTTCAAAAAATTATGAAAAAGTGTTAAAACAAGAAGGCAGTGATAATCTCATGCATCAGTTTTATTCTAAAGGTCTTCATTAGCATTGTTTTCCAATCTAACAGCTTGAATACTACTGAAAGTGCTAGCTATTTAGTGTGCGGAAGGTCTATGAGTGTTAATGCTCCAGAAAAATATGGATCAGAGATGGCAAAGACCAGCAATATATATGCAATTGATACCGAACTTGAAAAACGGCAAAATCGATAAAAAATGGTGTTGCGTCTTCGACGCAAGTGATGTCTACAAAAATCTTCACTTTCCCAGCCTGGGGTTTGGTGGCCTATTGGTTAGGGCGATTCCCTGCGGATCCAAAGGGAGTGGGATCAAATATCCCCTCCATTCCCCTTTTTCCAATTCACGAGCTGGTGGCCGTGGCCGCTCGCGACAACGGCAAAAATTTTTGTGGTATAATTTTGCCCTTTTTCGCCGTTCTTTGAAATTACTTCTCGTTTGAAAAAATCTTGTCGTTTTGCTGTTTTTGCCATCCATGGTATAAACCTGCCAATTTCAACACGGCTATTTTGTCAGCCAGCCAATTTGAAAGCCGCTATCAGGAATACCGGCTATTTGCAAACCCACATTTGCTAATGACGATACCGCCGAAAAAAAGCGCACTATATAGAAATCTTTATTGTAGTGCACTTGTTTTAATGTAACGCTTTGTTCGAAATAGGCAAAATTCGAAAGAGGAAAAACCTCGGTATAATGCGACTTTTGACCGGTGCCGAGGGGTTCCTTTATATATTGTATTTTTTGCAAAATTTGACGGGGATAAAAATATTTTGACTTGTGTTTTCACCTTCAGCCGTTTTTTAAGTAAAAATGAAAAAAAAATTATCTTCTATGATAACATTAATTTTAAATTTTCCGTATTTTTTTCGATCAACGAAGCAAAAGCCATGTTTCAGATCTTTGTAGTGTTTTTAGGAAAATAAGAAATTAGTTCATCCTTTTTTTCCTGCAGCCCCTAATGTTGTTCATAGGGTAAGGAAAACAAGCTACTACTAATACTACCAATTACAGGGACCCATTGACTAATGCTTCTGACAGCCTGGTGATTTGCTCCTCTTCTATTGGAACGATTGCGCAAGAGGCAGCAAAGAGGGAGGATATGCATCTACAAATCAATTGCTGCTTCTCCTGAGAGGATGCAGAGAGCAACAAGTGAAAGTGAAACCAAAAAAGATAGCTGATTGTAATAATAGGAAGCGCTTTTTTTTTACTTTGTTCTGCCAAACTTTTTAGCCAACTTTTTAGAGAGATTGTTATCTTTTGCTTCTCCATATTTAATATTTTAACCGGCTTTGTAAAAGTTTTTTCATATTTATAGATTGTAATACAGTCGACGCTCTCTATAAGATACACCTAAATCTTAAAAAGGTGTATCTTATAGAGAGCGTCGCGGGTCTTGCTGGCGACACTATCGTAGATTGCAAAAACGATCGGTAAAATCGCAATCCTTGCGATATTTCCGACTAGACTGACGAATCACATTAAGCGAAACATTTCAAAAATCAGGTTAAAAAAAGTGTCGGACCCAAGGCGGGAACGAACTTTAGGGGTGTATCTTATAGAGAGCGTCAACTGTAAACAGTTTTACGTGCGAACGGGCAAAAGACGTGATTTTTTACAAGCCACACTGCACGAACAAAGGACAGCTCCTAATGCTTTTTCGTAATTTTTGTAATTGTTTTTGCCAAAAAAAAAAGTACCGTATTTTCTCTCGTTGAAGCCCATGGGCTTCTATATTTCAACTCCCTAAGAATCTCGAAATTGTAAGTCGAAAATGGCTTTATCTTTGAAATTTCAGTCAAAATTTAGGGGGTGGGCTTCTATTAGAGAAAATACGGGGTACTTCTCTAGTTGACATCACACCTCTGTTTGTGCCCTTGTGCTTTTGGGGCAGAGGAAACTACGGGATCACTTAAGAGGTTTAGTTCGATCTTCTTGACCCATAATAATGAATATAATCGATTATATGGCCACTCTTTATTTTCTAGAAATATGAACAAAAGTATTCAAAAATTGGAGGTGTGATGTCAACTAGAGAAGTACCGGAAATCGGTATTCTGAATCAATCTAGTGGCACCACAAAGATATTTTTTAATTATTGGTGGCTGAGATACGATGACCATGAGTTAGACTACTGCCATTTTCGAAAAATAAATGTTCAACTAGACATGTGCACGGGCCAACTAAGATTTTCAGGGTGCGGTCCGGGCCGGCCCTCCTCGGTGCGCACAATAATAAACTTCAAAGTTTCAAACCTTGTTTTTTTTCCACACACAGATCAAGCATGCCTTACGCACCGATCCGGCTATACTTTTATTTTGAAATCTTGGCGGCCTGGCTCGAGGAAAAAAAACTCGCCGGCCGGGATTTGAAATTTTGGTCCGTGTTTATGTAGGTAGCACATAATTTTTATTGGCAAAAAATGGGTAGATTCGCAAAAACTCCGAACTTTCCTCTTATCCAGGGTGACCAACTCAAATTTTGAAAATAACGGCAACATGTTCCAAAATAACGGCATTCCAAATAGAAGAATCCAAAAATAACGGCATTTTTTAATTTACCGTATTTCTTCTAATTGCCGCACATGTGCGCTTATTTTTCAATCACCTGAAAATCGGAAATTTTCAAATTCGATCTAGAGATTTTCGGGTGTAACCAAGATCTGAAAAGTGGAATCGGTAGTGAGCTCGTGGGTGTTAAGAAAATGCATCAAACAGCTTAGCAAAATATTCACTCTGCCGAATATAAGTCTTTAAAGTTAGGGTGTGCGGTAATTAGAACTGTGCAGCAATTAGAAGAAATACGGTAATAATCCAAAACTAGACAAAATGTCATTATTTTCAAAAAAAAATAACGGCAAAATTGTGCGAAATAACGGCAATGCCACTAAATAACGGCAAGTTGGTCACCCTGCTCTTATCACCGCTCACACTTTGATGCACACCAACTTCACCTAGCTATTTCTCAGCAGTCTTGTGTTCTTCTTCTATATGCTTTTATACAACTTTGTTACTTTTGGCAGTTTTTGTGACATTTTTTGAATTTGCGCTTTATAAATTATAGTTTTTTTTACCGTTTCCACTTCGGAGTGGGTCCTGAGCCATTTAATCTTTCTCCACCCCTGAATTTCACACAAAAATGAAAAAATTTAAAAAAAACTATGTTCACAGTCTATTTTTTATGCTCTTTTTCAAAAAGAAATTGATGCCCTAGGTACTCCTAGGTATACCTTAGTCCCCCAAGGCAAAAATAAAACTTGGAATAATTGTGTTGAGATTGATATTTAACTTGTGTTTCTGACCACTCAACCGACACACAAATACCTCGACTGCCAAAAAATATATATTGAACACTTTTCCATCAACTTCGACAGAAGGCTTGGCAGGAATTCGTTGTCTGTGTTGTGCCCAAAAACGTGTTTTCAGTCGTTTTAGCATGATTAAAGTGCAGAAAAAGAGTTTTTAGGTGAGGCTCGATAATTTTTTTGACCGAAAATTGACTTTTTGACCAAAATTTTCATTTATTCATAACACACTACTCATTAACTAACACTTAATCGTTTAATTCCTCAATTATTAGTTGGTAAAGCAGTTGGCACTCATTTCACAAATGAATATTTTGGACAAAAAGTCAATTTCAGGTCAAAAAAATTTTTTTTTAAATTATCGAGCCCCACTTAAAGACCCTTTTTCTACACTTTAATCATGCTAAAACGACTGAAAAAGTGGTCAACACAGATTCCGAACTTTAGCCGAAAGCTTTAACAAAATCCTTATTATGTAATCCTTCTTGCGATTTTGTGTGCTAACTTTTTACAATCACCTTGCAATTAATTTTAGCTTCTTTCAAAGCAGTTTTGTGCAATGCAGCAGACCAATAACGACTAGTTATTATTTTATGCGTTGTGCAATTATGTGTCTGTAAGCAACGATGTTTCTCTCTAAACTTTCTGCTTTTTTCATTTTTGCTTGGATTGAAAAATTCGCGCTACCGGAGTATACCCCCAATGAAATTTTTTTTGAACTTTTTCAAAACACCATTTTAAGCATTTCCTACACGTTGAACACGATAAAAAAGATGTTTTCACCTACTTTTTTCTATAAAAAGTCTATTTTTTTTAAATCTTCAATTTTGGTACTTTTAGTTGATTTCTGTTTATTATAACTTAGTAAATCAGATGTATGGATCAGAAAGATGGAATTTGAACATAGTTTTGAATACTGGGGCCTACCGCATAAAGAAACTCTGGTATGCATGCATTTTTATGCATCGAGTCACTTTCAGTGATTTGCGTCTAGGTATAATGGGTGCGCATCTCAACTCCAAGCCCCTTCTATGCATCCAGAGTCACTTTCAGTGATTTGTGTCTAAGGTATGTGGGTGTGCGCATCTCAACTCTAAGCCCCTTCTTTGCATCCAGAGTCACTTTCAGTGATTTGTGTCTAAGGTATGTGGGTGTGCGCATCTCAACTCTAAGCCCTTCTATGCATCCAGAGTCACTTTCGAGTGATTTGTGTCTAGGTATGTGGGTGTGCGCATCTCAACTCTAAGCCCCTTCTATGCATCCAGTCACTTTCAGTGATTTGTGTCTAAGGTATGTGGGTGTGCATCTCAACTCTATTGCTCTATGCATCCAGAGTCACTTTCGAGTGATTTGTGTCTAAGGTATGTGGGTGTGCGCATCTCTCTAAGCCCCTTCTATGCATCCAGAGTCACTTTCAGTGATTTGTGTCTAAAGGTATGTGGGTGTGCGCATCTCAACTCTAAGCCCCTTCTGTCATCCAGAGTCACTTTCGAGTGATTTATGTCTAAGGTATGTGGGTGTGCGCATCTCAACTCTAAGCCCCTTCTATGCATCCAGAGTCACTTTCAAGTGATTTTGTGCTAAGGTATGTGGGTGTGCGCATCTCAACTCTAAGCCCCTTCTATGCATCCAGAGTCACTTTCAGTGATTTGTGTCTAAGGTATGTGGGTGTGCGCATCTCAACCCCAAGCAACCAAGCCCCCTGCGCCCCGAAGAGGACTGGTTAGTTAGAGATGCGCGCACTCACTTTTAGACATAATTCAAGCAGACTCTTGATCAAAAGTGCATTTAGAGGCTCTTTTTGCCCAGCTCCAGTGAACAAAACATGGTGAAACAGCCAAATGGTCGAAATTTCAAAATGCCCAAAACTCAATTTTTTATTGACCAGAACACAAAAATAATGTTTTTTTTTGAACTTCTGAGGTGATTTTAGGTTGATATAGGGTGTTTGGAAACACTTTAAAAAAAATTTCATTTGGGGGTATACTCCGGTAGGGTCAAAAATTCAAAGTAGTCAACAAATTTTGTAAAAAACCACATTTTTACACTCTCGATCCATGTTGTTTCGCCCAAAATCGAGCCTGGGAGTGATGTGACGAGTTGGTAGACGCGGGGAGCAGAAAAGAAAGAAAAAATCTTCCATATATTTTGTGTTGAATACAGTGGCGGAAAACAGTTATGGTGATTTTACCTCTGAAGAAAAGGGTAAAAAACTACAAAATCTAATCGTACCATAACTTTTTTCCGGGCCTAATTTTTCAATTGTTTCAAATAACTTTATTTTTCATGAGATTTATCTGCAATTGTCAACAATTTTTATTTTAGCGTTGAAGAGCATGAAATTCTGCACATGACTGTTTATTTTGTTTCGTTTTTTTGTCTCGCGATTTTATATTTTGAAATTACTTTTTACAGAAAACATCTAAAATTTTATCCGTACCATAACTTTTTTCCGCCACTGTACATAGTGCGTAAGTGTACCTATTTCAAAAAAAATTAAATTGGCGCGTTATAACTTGGCGTGTTACGTTATGTACCTTCTTTCCAGAATTGGACAAAAGGTACATAACGACGTCAACGCACGTAAATAGAAGTTAGCTTGACTGCAATTCCTCGACTTTTTTTATCTATTGTCTTTTCTCAAAAATCCGCCATTATTTTTTATTTTTCATTACACATATTTTTACAATAACAAAGCTTTCAAATTCTTTTGTCTTATTTCACCTATTCTGCAAAGAAAGCTGCAAGAACAGGGAGGAGAAGTAGCCTAAATAAGATTGATTGCAGCTTTCTATTTGGTTCCACAACTTTTGTGTCCTCTTGCTTGCTTCCCAGTGTTTATTGTAGCACAAGGAGCAGCTAATAAAAAAACAAAATTTTTCTGCTAAAACAATAGACCGTTTTTATAGCAAGGACAAAGTATCAAAAAAGGTGACATAATTGGTTTTCAGGGTGGTGGTCGTCCAAGCTACTCCTATGTGCTATTCTACTACTATTGCTGTCAGGAATCGAAGGATCAGATATTTTGGTTGTGTCAGATTTTCTTCTTCTCTACTACTTATGAAGGCTTTGCTAGCGTTTGTGCTGATATTTCTAAATTGTTGTGTAATTGATGCTGTGAAAGTCATAGATAATGGATTGGCGCCGCCGGAAATTGTTCATACCCCTATTTCAACTAAACGTGCGTTTTTGTTGTAGGATGACGCAGAAAAACAGTTGGCTATAGTATCGGACCCGAAGCTTTTTAGTTACATTAAAGCCATTTTACAGTCAACCCTCGTTAATCCGCCACCCCTAGGGACCGGCCTCAGGGTGGCGGATTAACGAGGGTGGCGGATTATCGAGGTGCGATTACCCTACCTTTACTTAACTTTAGCTTTTTTGGGACCGGCCCTAGGGTGGCGGATTATCGAGGGTGGCGGATTAACGGGGTGGCGGATTAACGAGGGTTGACTGTATTGTCTTCAAAAAGAAGAATATAGCCTAACCTTAATAAACGGGTATATCAATTACCGTATTTCCTGTAATTTCTCCCCTTCCTCTAATCACTCCCCCCTCTTTAATTACGCTACCCCATACGAATTTAACCTAAAAATTAAATGAAACAAAGATTTCCGTGATTTTAAACGCCAAATTTGACAATTCATAAGAAACTCTTTGCCACCACGAAAATTTAAGAATAATATAAAATTGTGGATAATGCTCTAAGAGTGCTGGTCATCTGGCTAGGTACCGAATTCATTGGAATACTTTATGGGTTCACTTGAGCAGGTTGTTTAGACCCTAATTCACGGTGGATGTTCAAACTTCAAAGACCTAGCCCTGCACCCTTGTAGTAGACGGGTTAATATAAATAGCATCTAGCAGGCTGACCGAAGCGAAAACGTCCAGACCTAAGGCTTCTAGCTGACTAGCAAAGGTAGATGGACTAGGAGATGCTGCTAGTCCAATACTTCACAACTGATTTTCTGTTGTTTTTCAGTATTTAGACCGAGATCCTGCTTCTCGTATCGGCTGCTTGGGGTGTGATCCTAGAGAATAGTGAGTATTTGCTTCTTAGCTAAGGTAATAGATGTTAAAGTTTTGGTAGGTTTGAGCATAAACGCTGCTAGTGGCATATTTCCATTGCTTTTGTAGGAGTAGGAGCTATAAGCTTTAATATTGTAATTGTCTAGTTTTGTGGAGTGCCGGAGTAAAGAGTTTGCTATATTCATCTTTGGCACTGGTGCTTATTCGTTTACATTTGCAGCAGATAGCAGTGATGCTCATAGCTCAGTCGGATAGTTAAGTGCAAGTCTGTAATTGTAAATCTACTATTAAGGGAGAGCCTGATTTAAGGGGTAAACGAGAGATTAAAAACATGCTAGTCCTGTGCCAGAAAGGCAAAAGCTACATGGCTGAAAATCTGACCAAATGTAGCTTCCCTAATACCAAAATGTGAAAAATTTTCATAGCGCTTTCGGCGCTGTATTGTTGAAAAATTACCCCTCCTCTAAGTTCTCCTCTCGCTCTAATTACTCCCCCCTCTAGAGAAGGATTGAAAAAAATTTCCCACGGGGTAGAAATTACAGGAAATACGGTAACTGTCTGAGCACATATATGCATCCCTAGCTTGCAAAATAGATGATTAAGTCCGATTTTTCTGCGTCCCCTACATACTGTGGATGATGACTATATAATTACTAATTGGCCTTTCTAGCTAGATGCATGATCCAAGCTTCTCCTCTAGATCTAGTTTTTGTGCTGGACTCTAGCGGCTCTCTGAGGAATCAGTTCCAGGACGAGATCAATGTCATCAGGAGGATAGTCAAACATGTCACAATTGGAGAAAGTGCAACCAGGGTCATGTTGGTTCAGTTTAGGCAAGGGATTTTTAAGATAGAGACTGTCAATTCAACTATTCCAGATTGAAATCAATATTTTAGTAATTTTCAGTGGTGTCCAACATCTTGAGTTTGACTTCACTAAGTTCACTGACAGAGAAGAGTTGCTGCAGGCGTTAGATGTTCTTCGCTTCGTCTCTGGAATCACTCGAGTGGGTGGTGCCTTCGAATTCACTCTGGCTGCCATGAAGACGCAGGAACATGTAGGGGACTTTTTTTTAGTTTCTAGAAAAAGAAGATAGAAACAGAGTATAAATTTGTTTGGGTATTTCAAAGAAAGTGGTAGGTCTGATCTGAATCACCTTGTTTTTATATTATACCGAAAGCCATCTTATCATACTACAACAAGGGCTTACTAAGACCGCTCCCCCCTAATTCAAAATCGTGTTTTCGACCCAATTTTTGAAAACCCCTCAATTTTCAGCCAGTGAGATGAGCTACAAATTGAAGGGTAACTTGCCTGAGAGAAGTTTTCAAAAAATGAGCGCTACTGCCATTCAATTAAAACTAAAAAATCGTTTCCACCTGGATACTAAGAGAGAAAATTATAGTCAGTGATATTAAATTATTCAAAGGAGAAAATGCAAAAATTATATTTTAGCCATAGCCCGAAACTCACTTTCTGTTCCCTGAGAAGAAATAAATTAATATTTTTTTTTTCAAATTTACAGGGCATGCGCCCATCCAATGTGCCAAAAATAGTGTATTTGCTGTCAGATGGCAGGACTCACGACTTCCCCAAAGACAGTGAAATGGCAGATTTGATGCGAAGAAGTATCCCAAATCTGGATATTTGGGCCTATGGAACTGGAGAGTATGTGGCCATGATGGAGCTCACCAAGATTACAAAGGTCGCAATTTTTTGACCATATTTACGAAGGATTTATGTGTCTTTTTAGGACGAGACAAAGGTATGTTTATAATGAATGTGAAAAAGGTTTTTTGGCAAAAAAAATTCGACACCATCGGACTGAGCCGAGAAAACAGCCGCAATAAGGGGAGGTGGGTTTATTCGACAATCGGAAAACCCAAAAACCGGATAATTGAACTTGAATTATTCAGCAAAAGAAAATTCAGCAACTGCATATTCGAAAAGCGGATAATTCAACAGAGTAATATTCAACAGTCGGACATTTCACCAATTTTTTTGCAAAACAGTCGGCATTCGGTCTGATTTTCCGATTAAACCGAAATTTCGCAATTTAATCGTCCGACTTTTGAATATTACTCTGTTGAATTATCCGGGGAGCAGAAAAATGGGCCATTTCAAATTGGGCCAATCAAATTGGGCCACATTTTTGAGTCAAGCAACACGGGTACTGTGTTAGTATACGGAGCTTACCTGTAAGAGTTTCTCTTGCCGGCATCATGAGTAAAGTTTCGCTGAAGTTTGAAAATGTAAAGTTTGAAAATGACTTAATTTGCATTGGCCCAATTTGAATTTGGCCCAATTTGGAAATGGCCCAATTTGAAATGGCCCTTTTTTCTCCTCCCCTATTATCCGCTATAGGGTTGTCGATCGATTAGAAATTTTTCGATTATCGAAAATCGAAATATCGAAATATCGAAAATTTTCGATAATCGATAATCGAAATTTCGAAAAAATCGAAAAATTTCGATTACCGTATTCTCTCTATTAGTTCCACACTCTCTATTAAACCCACACCCTCAACTTTGAGGACCTGTATCTCATTCAGAGAAAAAATACAACAAAGCTGTTTATTGCATTGTCTTAACTCCCACGAGCTCTACCGATTCTGTTTTTGGATTTTGGATTTTCACCAAAATCTCGAGATCGACCCCAAATTTTTCCGATTTTCGGACGATTGAAAATAATCCACATGTGGAACTAATAGAGAATACGGTAATCGATAATTGCAATATCGAAAAAATCGAAATTTTCGATTAATCGATTATCGAAATATCGAAAATCGAAAATTTCGAGTAATCGATTATCGAAATAATCGAAAATATCGAAAAATTTCGATAATCGATAATCGGAATCGATCGAAAATTGGTCGATAATCGATCGATTTCGATAGAAAATCGATCGAAATCTATGAAATGATCATCGCAATGAGGTAACCTTATACCATTATTCCAACACACGAAAAAGTGATAATATGAACAAACAAATTTTTTATTAAGCCATCAACGAACAAGGGTAAAAATTCAAAGAGTGACTAAATGATCGAAATATATGCGTTCCATATCTTCATCATCAGGTATTTCCTGTTCATCGCTCCTCCCTTTATTTCGTTTCAGAAGCTCTGCCTCAATTTCCAAGATTTGAGAGGCTTTTTCGGTGCTTATTCGGCTGCGCAAATAGTTGAGAAGAAGAGAGTTGCCTAAAAGATCGGATGACCGATTCCGGATCGGTAAAACTCATTGGCCTACCTTCGAAAATACTCTTTCTGATAAAGCGCTTGATGGTGACGGACAGAGGTATTCTTGATTAAGACAGACAGAAGCGGTAGACTAGCTTTTGCTTCACGACACCACTTCAATATTTCATCTGTACCGGAAGATTTGGGTTTGGAAATGGTAGACTTTTCATTTTGTGCAAAATCGAGATATCATCAGCAGAAGCCTAAAAACTTAAATAATGGATGCTTTTTCATTTAAAGTCAAGTATTACATACCAGCTTGGTAACATTTTCAAACACTTTCAGAGGTTCATTCAGTCCTTCTAGAAGCTGATAGTAGGAGTCACTTATTTTCCTTACTGTGTTGACGGCTGCTCCTTTAAATCCTGAGTCTGCAAATTGAAGTAGATCAGTCTTATGGTGAGCGAAGGAGGAAATCATTTCAAGAGTCGAATTCCATCTCGTTTCCACGGCCTGTGTGTTTGTGAACTTTCATACCAATCACTTGAGTAGTCATATACTTACCGCCACCAACAAAGTAGAATCTTTTCCTGCGAGTAATTGGACCTCTTTGAACTTAGCCGTTGCTGCAGGACTTCTTCGCAATGCGACCACCACATCTTGAGCCTTGTCAACAGCTTCCTTGATTTCTGTTTTACCTAGAATCATCTTCTTCACAACCAGATGAAGCTTGTGGCACAGACAATGAATCCTTGAGATGTTAAAGTAAATAAAAGAATTTTCAAAAAATCTAACCCTGGTGAGCCTTGGCATACTTTGGCAGCCTTCATCATATTGGAACCATCATCTCTTGTAATGGAGACGACATCTTCCAGAAGGATCCCAACTTGATCGATTGAGATAGGTTCTTTGAAGAAGTCTGTTAGTGAAATAGAATAAGGGGTTGAGAAGCGAATAATCGATCTTTCGTTAAAATCAGGTCAGTTTGTAAGTTCTTCAAAATGAAACTCTATATTTTATAGCAAATACTTCACAAAATATCGAAATCGAAAAATCTTCGATTTTCGATAATCGAAAATCGATCGAAGGCTATCGATTAATCGATAATCGAATTATCGAAAAAAAATCGAAAACTTTCGATTAATCGATTATCGAAATATCGAAAAATCGAAAAATTTCGAGTAATCGATTATTGCAATATCGAAAAAATCGAAAATTCTCGATTTTCGATAATCGAATTATCGAAAAAATCGAAAAATTTCGATAATCGATTATCGAAATAATCGAAAATATCGAAAAAGCTTCGATTTTCGGTCGATTTCGATCGATTTCGATAAATCGATCGACAACCCTAATCCGCTATTTGAATATGCAGTTGTTGAATTTTCCTCTGTTGAATTATCCGGTTGTCGAATAACCCCCCCGCCCAATAAGGCCCGTTTACATACTGGCTCTATCCTTAAATTATGTTGTTCAGATTATCACCAACAAAAATCTGGAAGAGCTGGAAAGCCGTTTTACGCAATGGCATGGAATAGAGGTTTTGTGTGTTACATAAAATTTACACTACCCAACTAAAAATGATTAAAATATTCAGGTATGTGACAAGCAACCAGGTAGGCCGAATTTAAGTTTATAAACAATTATTTTTGATAAAGTTTACATTGTGTTTCAGTTTGCGTCAAGGGCTCTGACAAACCCCTGGATCTGGCACTGGTCATTGATTCTTCAGAATCCATAGGTATTTATTTATTTTTATTTTTTTTCCGTAGGTACTTAGAATCCACAGGTATTGCCTTTCACTTTGGTTTAAAAGTAAAAAAAATATTATTCAGAGCCGATATTCCACGACCAAATCAACTTCGCCATCCAGAGGGTCGTCCAGAACATCAACATTCACCCCGAAGCTGTTAGGTTTGTGAGTTGTTGCTGTACTGGATTCTGATTTGACATATCTTTTTTTAGGTTGGCTCTGATTACCTTTTCAGGCCAAGCTTTTCTACATTTCAAGTTCAACGACCAGAAGTTTATCAATAACAGTGCCGTAAATGCCTACCTCAACACCTTGCGACCCATCAAAGGAACCACTTCAGCACATTTGGCTCTCCATATGGCTTTTGAAATGTTCACTGATAGAAGTGACACTTCTCGTAAGTGAAATTAGTACGGGTCATTCGGGTAACCGACACCGAAGCAAGGTGCTTAAAAATTTTGGCTGCTTCAATAAAAGAACCAATAAAATATTGGTTATGGTCCGAGTAGGGTTTGAAGCACCGATTAGTTTCATAACGCCATATAGCGTTTATTTAATTTTTCACAAAACAATTTTCTTTTCTGGGTCATTCTGATACAGTCCACTCTCGATTTAACAAACCCCTCAAGTTCGTTTCCGCCTAGAGTCCGACACTTTTTCCCTCCATTTTGAAAAAACTTTTACAAAATTTGATTCGTCGGTCTCATCAGAAAAATCACAAGGATTCCGATTTTGCCAGTCGTTTTTGTAAATGGCAATAGTTTTCCCAAAAACACCCATGCCTCTCGATTTAACAAAACAAAGGGTTTATTAAATCGAAAGGTGCGGGTCTCCTCTGCAAAATGTGCGATCGTTGGACAAGACTGGCGAAACCCAATTTTGCAAAACACTTCAAAAATCATGGTTCTAAGACATGATTTGTTTCGAAACAATTATACGAAGACCATATGCAAGTCGACTCTTATTAATCACGGACGAACTCACTTTATAAATATCTAAACCAACTTCTAAAATCATTTCATCTTTTAGAAGTCCGCCCGAATGCGGCTAAACTAGTGTTGTTGATCACAGATGGTAGATCGGTAGGTACTTCTATACTCACCAAAATCAATAATAAATTCGTACATTTAATTCCGGTTTAGGCCCGAACCTCGCACATAATTTCCATGCGGTTGCGCAACGAAGGCATAGCCCTAATAGCCGTCTCCATGAACCATCCTCAGAACACAGACGAAGACGAGCTGCTAACCATAACTGCTGATCCGGAACATGTCTTCACCACCAAGAACATCCAACAATTCGAGCCAGCCTTCCTCAAATTTGTAGGTTTCGGATGTCCTGGTCTGACTCTGGGTCCTGATTCAGGTATTTGATATTGGTATAAGAAATTAAAGCTAATTTTTTTTTCAGTTCCCCGAGTTCGGGGTGCCACTGATATTAGTTGTGGACCTAATTCAGTGTCTTTTACCGTCAGGACTCAGCGTCCGATGAGCGGCCTGATGTATGCTCAACAATACCACGATGACCCAAAGTGCAGGTAGATTTTTGTTTAGGGTTATGCAAGTATTTTATTGTGCAATTCTGTAAGCACATATAGACTCACAAAAGAATCTTGGAAGCTTATTTTATTACTAGCATATGAGAGTTCAGTCTCATTGAAGAGGCAGTAAAGTATTTAAAAACCACAAGGTACGTAAAACTTTTTTGTGGTTTTTTAATACTATACTAGTTTTTCATCCAGCTATTTCTGGTTGTGGACCCAAGATCTTAACTAATTTGATTGGAAGAAGCATATTAGCTATCCAATCAGACCAAACCTACCTGATTAGTAATAAAACAAGTTCACGAGGTTCTTTTGTCAGATTTAAAAAGCACTTTGTTTTATATGTAATGTTAAATGCAAGAATTTTGCTTGGTTTAGTACCGTATTTCCTCTAATAGTAGGCCCGAGCCTTATATTTTTCAATCCCTCAAAAATCGGAAAATTTAGAGGTCGATCTCGAGATTTCCGAGTGCTCAACCAAAATCTGAAAAGTGGAATCGGTAGAGCTCGTGGGAGTTAAGAAAACAGACAAAACAGGTCTGCAAAATTTTTACTCTGCTCCGAGATACAGACCCTCACTATTAGAAGAAATACGGTATGTGCTGTGAGTCCTATTCTGTGGATAGCCTCTAGATGGGAAAATCTAAAATACAGGAGATCATACAACACTAGTTTTTTACATTGTATATACCAAACAAGATGTATGTCGGGGCCGCAAAAAAGCCTAAAAGACGCATTTCGAAATTTTACTTATTTCCAGTTTGGCCGCTGATGGAAATTCTCGTGAACTGACCATTAGTTTTGCGGAAGGCACATGCGGATTGATCAAATCACCTTCTCCTGCAAGTTCTTTAGCTGTTTCTTCCGTTTAATCAATTTAACTATTTAGCACTTGGATGGTTACCAGTTTAACGTCACAGTCATTCTGCAGTTCCACCCGCTGATAGTGACCAGGGCTGACCAGGTTGGTCTACACCTGTTTATTTTTATCAAAACAAAGGCATACCAATTTATAGGGTCTAGACGTGTACTGCTTTCATCAACAACAAATATCAACCCAAGAAGTGGATAGGAGTGCTCTCAAAAAACTAGTCGATACTCAATGCACCTACAGGTAATCACTGACAGTGAAGCAGTGCTAGAAATAATTCCAATAGATTTCTTGATACTTTCACCCCTAAAACTCAGTGGATTCACTGAAAACAGGGGTAACAAAATTAGGGTGTGCATATAGGGAACTAGTAGCTGCTATCTAGGGTTCCAATAAAATCATTTCTAGAACCAAACAGCGGGCGATACCAATAATAAATAAACCCAAAACACATTCAGCCACACATTTTATATGTTCATCAACAACAATAGCAGACAAACAATGGGAATGTCATGAGGTTCTCTTGAGCTTCTTCACTTGGGTCCTAGATAGCAGGAGACATCGGTCTTAGGCTTGCCACCACCACCGCCAGCGTTGCTTGAAGCACCACCACCGCCGCCGGCATTGTTGCTGCTGGCACCACCGGAAGAGCCACCCCAAGCATAGTCTTCGCGAGCATAGCCTCCCCCACCGCCAGATGAGCCCTGCAATTTGAGAGATATAAATAAGGCACCTAATCAAGCATTAGACTAACAGATTTTCCACCAGGATTGCTGGGAGCGCTGTAGCCACCGGGAGACATGTAGGCACTTCGATCACCCATTTTGTTGCTTGTTGACTTTCAAAGAGAGCGAGAACTTTGAAGCGACCAAGAAGAGCGAGACACAAACGCAGAATGATTCTGTATTTTAATTGCCAAGCCTTTTATACTATTTTTGAAGATCAGAAATAATAGTTCTCTTTGAGACCAAAATATTTTCTAGGACTACTAGTATTACAGGACACCCTTCATTCCGATCCCCCTTGCTTTTTGTTGCTTCTTTGGTTTTTAGCTACATTCAGACGGGTTTTCAATTACCTAGAATTCGGCGTATCTGTACCGGAGAAAAAATGGGGTTTGGATTAGGGCTGGAGTCGATTTTTTAGATACAAAATAGAACCTGAAAACAAAAAATTTCAGAAAAAACCAGCACTATAATCAGCAAACATAAAATGACTCGAAATAATGTGATTAGCATCAAGAAAATTGTAGGTTGCACCGCTTTGGACCCGAAGACTGCATGGCCTTGGATGCCAAGGTTGGGGAAAGTTTGTTCCACAAGTGGGAGTGTGATAGTCGTAGGCCTTTTTAAAGCTTTCTATTCGCACTTCCATTAGTACTACCACTCTATTTCAGCTTCCAACTATAATTATCTGGTGCACGACTGCTATGGTAGCTCTGAACGCAAAAATGTTCAAATTTTGGACTCTGATGGGTGGGTTCTTTTGTGTATTTTTAGTGCTGCTGGGAAATAGGATCATTTGCAGGTGTGAAGTGGACGCTCATTTCTAGAAACACCCAACTACTCAAGAACCAAGGGAGTGGAAGCTAAGGGATTAGGCGGATATGTATTTCAGGTATTCTTGTATCCGAATTTTTGGTTGGAGAGCCTAATGTCACTTGACGCAAAGACCACATGAAGTTTTTTGTGTGTTGTGTGGCCTGACTTTGACCAGAAAAAATTATTTTTAGACTAGTTCATACACTATTTGTAGTTGTCCGTTAGATTTATTAGCCGGCGTGTGGTCGATTCAGGTCTTTTTGGACATTTTTTCAAATACGCCACTATTTGGCGTTTTTTTGCCAATTGTGTTACATTTTTTAAACATAGGCGCAATGTAGGCTAGCGCACTTACGGATTCAAGCGTGTGTCTCACTATACGCCCCTATTTGGCGTATACCACGAAAGCACCTTTTCGATGGGTTTTTCTTAGCGTATTTTTGCTTTTATCGCAAACCAAATGAGTGTAAGCCTTCCAAAAACCACAAAAAGGAAAATGTCGAAACTCAAAATCGAAAAAGGTCCTTTTGGACATTTGTCCAAAGAGACTCCAAACGACTACCGTATAAACTCTGTTAATCCGGCCCCTAGAAGGTAGTTAAAAAATAATCCGGCCCCCTAGAAGGTAGTTAAAAAATAATCCGGTACCCTCGAAGGTAGTTAAAAAATAATCTGACCCCTGTAATAGTCGGGCTCCTCCAAAAAGGGATTTTAAAGGATTTCTGGAATAGTACAGAAATGACTTAACAAGGTGCAGTTTTTGACAGTAAAATCATCTTTTAGAAATTTTGTTCGGCAATAAGACATACCCTATTCAAAAATTTTATAATCAAATTATGCATTCTAAAGTTTTATGGGCGCGTTGGGTGTAAAGGAACATAACCTGTGACCGCAAATTGACTATTTTTCTATTTGCTATTCTCATTATTAAACCTTTATTTAATTTTTTATTTTTAAAACGTTTTGAGTGGGTGATATTAATCTGGACATTCTTCGTTTGTATTTTCAGAAAAATGACTAATGAAAAAAGGGTGTAACTGAAGCGCAATGTTAAATATAAAACCAACCCAACCCCCAATCCTAGAAGCTACTTGATAAAAAAAATTATAGTTTTTTGTCTAAATTTTTTAAACATATCTTGTATTACAATTTTTATTTAGACCTTTATTGTATCGTATTTCCTCAAAAAACTCACTCTGCTCTATTAACTAACCTACTCTAATAAGTTACCCCCTCTTTTAGGCATTCCAAAATAACTCACCCTTCTCTAATAACTCACCCCTCTGTAGAGCATTCAAAAAATGACTAACCCGTGTGAGCCATTATAGGAAACGTGGTATTTCTTTATTAATTTTTCACTTGCTTGCAGCCCTCAATCTCAGCTGTTTAACAAACTATTAAAATTTGATGAGTCATTTCTGGAATGTGAAAACTAAGCAGTTCGAAGAAATAGAATATTTTAGGTTTAAAGGGAAATTAGCTGATTTTTAAGCTCCTTAGTTTTCACTTTTCAGAAAAAACTTAGATAAGTTTATTGATTATTTAACTGTTAAGATTAAGGGCTACCAGCTCGTGCAAAAATAAATGAAAAATTACAATAAAGTCTGAATAAAAATTCTAATGCAAAATTTGTTTATAAAATTTAGACTTTTTACATTGCACTTTAGTTACACTTACATTATATTCATTTTTTACAAAATACAAATCAAGAATGTTTACACTCTCGCTAACCCGCCACCCCCAGGGACCGCCCTTAGGGTGGTGGGTTTTCGAGAGTGGCTTAGCGGGGTGAAGGGTTAGCGAGAAAAGACTATCGAAACATGACTAGGTGGCGGGTTATCGAGAGTGGCGGGTTATCGAAATTCTTCAATTTATTTAGTCAAATAACATCAATAATATATTTTCAATCTAACAAAATAAACGATGAGTTTCTGGATTGGTAGAAAACTTCGCCAGGGCGTCACTGTGATTGAGAATGGCCGGATCGGCAAAGTCATTTATTGTGTTTGACAAACAATTTTTATGTTTATGAGGGATCCACGCTCGTGATTGCGGCTTAATTTTTCTTCTTTAATGTTAATACTATCACTTTCGACTATCTGGCTGTCTTCTGGTGTCACCTCTTTCACAATTTCCTGAAGATAAAAACAAACCCGTGACCATTTCGTCGTCGATGTGCATGTGGTCTTCCCCTACGGTTGTCTTATTATATTAAAATCTTGAATATGGGCCCAGCCGAGAAGGACATCATCCACAGTTTCCTCTTATTCTTCTTCCACTAATGGCTCGTTGTCAGTTTTGAAGTCGATATGTCGAAATTGCAAATTTTTGGCCTTTTTTTATAATTTTTCGAGCTAAATATTAGCAAAATTTGAGGGGTGGCGGGTTATCGAGAGACATTTTCTCAGTGCGGACCCACTCGCGGGTGGCGGGTTAGCGAGAGTGAACTGTATAACCCTTCTTAAACGTTTCAAAATTGAAAAAAAAACGAAAAATATTGACAAACATAAACATAAAACCACTTAAAGGTCATGGAACTTTCAAAGGTTGAAAAATAATCCGACCACCCTAATTATCCGGCCCCCTCTATTAATCCGGCTTCCTGGAAGGAGGTTGAAAAATAATCCGACCCACTCTAATTATCCGGCCCCCTCTATTAATCCGGCTTCCTGGAAGGAGGTTGAAAAATAATCCGATTGGCTTGATTAATAGAGGTTTTACGGTATCACCGTTTTAGCCCTTAGAACATATGAAAAATCATTTTTCGTGGGTGGTTTTGAAGGTACTCAGGACAAGGGTATATCTAAGTCTAATTCTTATGCTGACTTACTTTTCTTCCAGGAATTTTCGGCCTTCAAATTCCCTGGCGACAACAACGTAAGATTAAAAATATCATATTCATGCCGTGGCTTTGCAAACAAGGGTTGGGTTGTATTCCAGGTTATATTCCAGTGCAAAATCTCTTTGTGTGATATGAACAGCTCGGATAGTTGCAAACAAGCAGTGGTAAGCATTGATAAGACAAGGACCACCTCGGTGAAGAAGTTTTTTCTTCTAAATCTTGATTTTTTTATCTTCACAAGAATTTCGGTTTCATGATTTATCTGTTTTTACAGTCGACTATCTCACTTAAGCACCCCAAAAACCCTAAAAAATCGTCGGACCCGCTGATTCTGACAGTTTTTCACCGTAATTTTTAAAGTCTGTTACATATTTTGATTTGTTAGTCTGCTAACGAAAATCGTGAAGATTCCGATTCTGCGGAGGTTTCAGACCCATCGAGCACGGCGATTCCTGTGCGTTTTCGGGGTGGCCTGAGTGAGAGAGTCGACTTATCAAATTTATACTTAATCAATCGATTTTCGCATTTGTATTTTTTTCTAAAATTCATACATTTTCCATTTTAGCCACCAAACTGTGCTTCTAAGAGCCGAAATCAGACCATCTCCTCCTCTATCTTAGATCTAGATGGCCCTAAGCTGAGGATTAAAAGACTGGTGCAGCAGACCAAACCTGGGTTTGCCCTGACAGTAGGGGTGGAGACCAGGACACTGAATGTAATTGAAAATGAAGCTATTAGACCACCCACTCCGGTGCGCTATTGTGATGTCAGGAATTAGAGAGAATTCCCAACTTTCTTTTTGATTTATCCTGTTCCAATGCCCATAAACTGCCATTTCTGTGCGTGTAAATATATTTTTTTTTCAAAATTGTTATAAACAAAGTAAAATCAAGTCAATAATTTATTTGGCACTCAATTTTTTGAAAGCACACACACGCATTTCGATGATAATAAAATGGCGCAGTGGGGGTTTTTTATTGCAAAAATCTAAAATTTGAAGCTAGGGTTGGGTTGTATTCCAGGTTAGAATGTTGGTAAAAACTGTTTTTGGTTCTTATTCGTCTTGCCAAATAAAAAGACCGATTGGAACGTTGGTTTTAGACTTCACGCATAAAAAATAGATTTTGCCCGCAAAATAGATTTTGCCCGGCCAAAAATCCAACCCTACCCTTGATTATTATTTTTTTTGAAGTTTTCCTCGGAAAAATGGGTAATATTTAATTCTGCCCGCTGATTTCTGAAAAATGCCCACTAATTTTACAGTTGCATTTTTCTCTACATTTTTGCGTCAATTTCTTAAAATTTTTAACATTATCTTAAAGCGCAAGATCTCAGCTCTCCAACGAGATATCAAACTTTATTGAATGATTTCAGAAATGATAAGATTTAGGGGTTTGAAAAAAATAGGTGTTGTTTCGTCTCAACCCCTAAATATTTTAGATTTCTGAAATTAAGCGATGAAGTTTGATAGTTTGTTAGAAAGCTGAGATCTTGGGCTACACGATAATGTTAAAAGTTTTAAAAAATTCAAAGAAAAGTGTAGAGAAAAATGCAAATAAAAAAAAGTAACCCACTGCGCCACTCTGTAAAACATATCTTATAATCTAGATCAGCACTTCTATACCAGTATCTCCGTTTCCGAGCATCGTCTCTCCTATGTTTTTCCATTAGTCACTGGAGCATGAATTTCACTCAAGTGAATGGACCGGCAAAACGAGCATTCCTTGTGGTCCATTAGATTGATTCTCTTGGGGTGGACCTGACAGATCCTTTGTACGTGCCCGTATAGCTCAGATCCACATCTGAAATTGGGTTTTACAATTTTAATTTTTGAGATCAAATCCAGTTTTTATGTGTTATGAAAAAAGTCCGGACATACCGTGTTTGTTCTAATGATCCTGCCCTCCTTAATTCGAAATCATGTTTTTGACATTGTGCTTTTGACCCACTGGTTACAAGATGAGGAGTAGCTTGCTTGATAGCAGTTTTAGAAAATTTTGTAAAAAGCATAATCCCAAGAACACTGTTTCCAATGGAAGGGGTGGAATTTCATAGGTTATACGGTAGTTTTATCACCGAAATTTTGGGGTGTATGGTGTATATATTGGTGTATATATATTGTGGTGTATATACCTAGCATAGAAAAAAATTGGTTGAGTACAATAATGGCTCTACCTGTGTTGATGTTGCTTCCGAAAAAAATATGCCTTGGTCCCCCTGTTGTGTTTTTTGGGGTTTTTTGAAGTTTTGCCTTTGTCCCCCCTGTTGTTTCCAAAAAAAAAAGGTTTCAACTTTTTTCATCTATAAAGCAATTTGATATGAAAAAGGTCTCTGGCGCAATAAATGTTATGAAATAAAAGCTATTCATTGATTTCATACATCATAAACATTGTTGGTTCCAGAAAAATCGATGGTCTTCTAAGCATCAAAATGGATTGTAAGCATATCTTTGTCAGTGAATTACATCGTGAGAAACTTAAATTTAATAGAATAAAAGAAAAAAGATAAAAAAGACAAAACACAAGAAAAAAAGATTTCGAAAAAATAACAACAGGGGGACCAAGGCATATTTTTTTCGGGGTCAACCCCAATACCGTATTTCTTCTAATAAGCGCTTCCCCTAAATTCAGAATTTCTTAAATTCATTCTCCGCCTTTTATACCAGGCTTTTATTTTCGAACGCAACGTATATTATATACCAAAGTGTAGCGCAGATTCCCAGCTACATTTTAGTATATAACATATGTTGCGTTCGACTATAAAAACCTAGTAAAAAAGGCGGAGAATGAATTTAAGAAATTCTGAATTTAGGGGAGAGCGCTTATTAGAGGATATACGGTACATCTAGAGCTTAATAATTTAAGTGAGGATTAATAAATCCAATAAATGTGTATCGGTTACACTTAAAGGGGGAGGGTACTTTTACGCCTAAAACATCGACTTTTTTACCTCAAGAAAACAAAACATATGAAAAAGGTGCCGCGAGCGGCCACGGCCACCAGCTCGTGAATTGGAAAAAGGGAATGGAGGGGATATATGATCCCACTCCCTTTGGATCCGCAGGGAATCGCCTCAACCAATAGGCCACCAAACCCCAGGCTGGGAAAGTGAAGAATTTTGTAGACATCACTTGCGTCGAAGACGCAACAAAGGGCAAAAAAAAGTCGGTGTCAAAAGGTAGCCGTAAAAGTTCCCACCCCCTTTAAAGATTCAAAAAATGTCACCTTCTGCAAATAATCATGGCCGCTGGTCGCTCACAAATACATCTCTCACACTCTTCCAATCCAGCCAACGAATTGACAAAAGACTTTGATGGGCTGGATGGACTTTGAGTAGCCGTATCCCCCAAGTCCACCCTGTTTTTCCGCCTTTTCTGCAACGGCACCGTGGGTGTTGCAGTGTAGTTGGTGGGGCAGGACAGTTGCAAAACCTTCTTGCCTGGTTGCTCGGAGTGGTGGATTGTCAGAGGGGGGAGGTGGAGACCTATATAGATTAGGGGGCATGTTGCCTACATCCGGCGCTTTCCACTGCTGGCTTAAGTTTGTGATTCGGGCAGATGGTTGTAGGGATGTGTATTTGTTGTTGTTATTAGTATTGAGGAAGGAGGCATGAGGCTGCTGGTTGCTGGAAGTGATGGTGTTGGAGGCTAATGAGAATTCCATTTTACCTAGAATAAATTTTTGTTTGAGATACTAAAAAAAGTCTTGGCTAAAGTATATTATAGCAAGTCCTCCCAAAAATGGGTTTTAACTGCTTTTTTGTGTGTTTTAGGGCTTGAAACGTGTAGAAAACACGTTTTTAGGTGGGGGACGGCACTTTATGGAAAAATATTGTTTTGGCCAAATTTTGACTTTTTGCCTTGGGAGAGTTAGAGATGCGCACACTCACTTACCTTAGAGATGAATCCGAGAAGACTGTTGACAATAAATGCATAAAGAGACTCTTTTTGCCTAGTCCAGTGAGAAAAACAAGGTAAAAATGAACAAAACCAGGTGTCCAGGTACCCTCTCCAGGTGGTTTACCTTGGTCCCCCAAGGCAAAAAGTCAAAATTTAGTCAAAAATTTTTTTTTCTTCAAAAAGTGCCGTCCCCCACCAAAAAACCTGTTTTCTACACGTTTCAAGCCCTAAAACACACAAAAGCTGTTAAAATCCCTTTTTGGGAGGACTTGCTATAATATACTCCGGCAAAAGTCTCGAAAAATTGTAGTTTCGCTAACTTTTGTAATTTTGTATGTTTTGAGCAAACAATATTAAAAACAAATTGAAATCCGTTTGAGGGATTATTTAAATTGGCAAGACTTATGCAACAACCTAATTGTTTGGATGGGATAGGATAGTTTGGTTCTTTTTGTGCCATTTTGTTTGAATTCGCGCTTTTTTAATTTCATTTATTTTCGGCTTTTGTTACTTTTTAAATACAATTTTGCGGGAAACGCATAAATACTTAAAATTGATTAGAAAAATGAGTTCCAGGCATAAAATGGCTTCTAGTTTGCACACGTCCTCGATCAAGAAAATATCTCCTTCAACTTTTTAGAGGAGATCCATGGCTACATTTGGGTATATGACTCGTCACTGAGAATACAAATTTCGCACTTTTCAATACAAAAAAAGTTTTATATAACCTTTTGCTTTGGGATTATCCTTTTTCCTGGGGCAAATATATTTTTTTTGGAGGCAAATTTTATTTATTTTTGGCAAAATTTTATTTTGACTGATTTAATTAAAATTTCTAATATTTTTTCAAAGTGATAACACCATCGGGTAGCCCTGCGATTCTAGTTTCTAACGAGGCATCAGTTGTTGCATGATCTTTGCATAAAGTAGCACAAAAAAGTAAAAGTATGAAGCAAGTCGGAAAAATAATTTGGTTTTTTTCCATACTTTCACCTCTTTGTGCTACATTTTGCAAAGATGATGCAACAACTGATACCTCATTAGAAACTAGAGTCGCAGGGCTACATGATGGTGTTATCACTTTTTGAAAAAGATAAGAAAATTTAATAAAATCAGTCAAAACAAAAATTTGTCCCAAAAAGAGTAAAATTCGGCCCCGAAAAAGTATACAATGCCGCAAGAAAAAGGATAACCCTTTGCTTTGTGTTTGACGTAAAGTCTGGGCTTTCGTCGGGCCATAGGAAAACTGCAAAATCTGATCTTGATGACCTACGTCCACTTTTCGATTTCACATCGAATAGGCTGATAATAAAAAAATTCTGAAAAATTGAAAAATCGACGGTGTCCAGATGGACAGTATGCACCTCCCTCGAAAATTTTTTTGTACTTTTAAATAAAAGTACTCATTTTCAGCTGAAAATTTTTATTCTGAGGCACCCCAGTAAGCGAAATCCCTCAGCAATCCGAATTATAAAGCAGAATTTGGAAAAAAAATACTTAGTCGCTGAGATATGACCCTAAGTTGGAGTAAAGTTAAATGGTAATTTTTTAAAATATTGACATTCCAACTTAAGGTCATATCTCAGCGAGTAAGTATTTTTTTCAAATTCTGCTTTATGATTCGGATTGCCGAGGAATTTTCGCCTATTGGGGTGCCTCAGAATAAAAATTTCAGCAAAGGGGTATTTTTATTTAAAAGTACAAAAAAATTTTCGAGGGGGGGGGGTGCACTTGGGCTTTTACGGTCCAGGGGTGGGATTGAACTTGTGATCTCAAAGAAAATAGCCTTTTTCCCCATATAAATTCGTGTGACGAAACGCTTTACCACTGCGCCACACAGCACATCCCAAAAACTAAAAAGATGCATTACTTGTGGCGTGGCTTTAAGTGCAGGATAGGCTAGCGCATGTTAAGACGGGCTCAATTGTGTGTCCCTAACTGCAAAATTAAAAAGGCACCCATTCCGAAAATGGCACAAAAAAACTAGACCTCTAGTTTCAGACCTCAAACTCAACGCACTGTTTAAATAACCTTGGGAATTGAGACTTTGCAACTACGCCTATATTTCTTCAAAATTATAAAAGTTCACTTGTCTAGACTAAAAATAGACAAAATTTGCACAGTGAAAAAATTTCACAAGCTTTTTGTTTGCCTAAACACTGGACAAACACCAAAGTTCAACTGGTAAAGCACACACACACAATCGTTACTGATGACTTATGTAGTAGGCCTGCTGTTAAACAACAATCATTGCTACTACAAACCCAAACAGCATAACAAGATCGGGGGAAAACTATTCGCCAGCAAAGGAGAACAGAGGGAGGTGTGGAAATTCCATTGGTGCATAATACCCCCGTTTTGTGAATCCCCCTCACTCACACACACACCAATCGACCAACAGAAAAATCAGTGGAGGGAAAGAGAAGAAAAGGGGAATCAATAGTGGAGATAGAAGGAGTAGCTGCTTTATCGGGTGGTGCAATCATTACCCCGCTCCTCTGCTTGCTTACTTGCTTAACCAGCCATATAAACTGTAAGAGCACAGGGTAAAGTTGGAAAATTAGCTGGGTAAAACCTTTTTGGGTAATAACTCGGGAAAAAAAACCTTATTTTCTGGCTACCGTAATTATTCTAATAGAAACCCCGGGGTTACTATTTTTCAATTCTCTAAAAATCTTGAAATTGTCAATCAAAAATAACCATGACTCTGAAATCTTAGTCAAAAAATAGGGGGGTTACTATTAGAGACGCGGTTTCTATTAGAATAATTACGGTATATTCGGGTGGAATTTTCGTCGAAACTGTTTATTTAAAGAAATCCAAGGCAGTCCAAAAGTAAACTTAGAGTTGAAAAATCGGCCGTGTAAAACCTTTCAACCCAGGTAGTTAGCCGGGCAAATTCTCTTTGGACAACTCTAGTATAGGGTGCTTTCAACCCAGGTAGTTAGCCGGGCGAATTCTCTTTGGACAACTCTAGTATAGGGTGCTTTCAACCCAGGTAGTTAGCCGGGCGAATTCTCTTTGGACAACTCTAGTATAGGGTGTTCCTCAAGCCACAGTTTTCGATTTCGGGTACCGACCACAGCTGGATATTTGGGCCTCGAAAATTTGAGCACTAACTAAACTAGAAGTTTAAAAAGAGAGAATCGCCAAGACAAAAATATGCAGGTTTAACAGAGCTTAAGTCTCAGGCAATAAAAAAGACATTTTCCCGGAGACTAATAAAACTCTGAGTTGCTAATAAAAAATAAATTGATAAATAGTCCAGTAGGACTCAGAAACAAATAAAAAATCCAAGTAGGAGGCAGTTGTTATGATCATTATAAAGACCAGCCACTATACCCTAAGCCCTAATTTATTCGCAAAAAACAACTTGGAAAAAAACGAAAGTGTTGTAGATGGATTGACAACTTCCGCCAACTAATCGATCACTCCACAATTTGCTGTTCACTTTTTCTTTTTCAAGAGAATTTTGCAGCACCGCCAAAACAAACAATCCAAAAGGTTTGAGAAACAATAATAATTAATAGTAATAATATGTGACAAGGAAGAACAGACATTGATGACCGCCACCGCCGAGGTTAATCGCGCAAATTAGTGCACACACACATTCTTCACTCCCAATCAATGGTAAGAGATGCAACTAGGAAAGAAGTAAAAGATGTTTAGCGGGAGACATACCCGCATTATAATAACTATATATGCAAGGAAACGGAGTTGTTAGGAAGAGGAAGGCGATAGCCAGGCGATCCAGCCATACAGATCAATTTGCCTACAATCTACAAACGATACAGATTGTTTTGATGAATTTAAAAAAAAGAGCATAATGAAAAAATTAACACACCATATTAGCTAAAACAGAATTAAAGAAAGATTTGAGTCGGAAAGGACTACGGACTGCCGCATGCTATAGAACAGGCATATCCACATAAACATCACAAGAGTTTACTATTGTCACACAACAAGAACGAAGAAGCAAACAGAGAACTACTATTCTGGACTGGATTTCTTAACAACAACGCTTGGACTTCTTCTTGGGAACAGCCTGCGATGGTCCAAGGAGCACGGACATGTCTGCCTTATCAATGCGATCCTTGATCTCCCTGGTCATCGTGTTGAAGAACTGAATAGATCAAGGTTTAAAAGAAACAGAAATGTCTAGCGAAATCAATCACCTCCTCCACATTGAGCGAGTCCTTGGCAGAAGCTTCGAAAAACAAGATCTTCAGCTGGTCGGCGAATTCCTAAATATGAAGGAGTGAGAAGAGTAATGAAAGGCAAAAATTTACCTTTGCCTCACTGGTATCCACAGCACGCTGCCCTTCCATATCGCATTTGTTGCCCACCGGAAGCATGTTGGTGCCCTCCGGGACGAAACCCTCAATCCCATCCAGCCATTGCTTGACGTTATTAAAAGAGTCCTAAAAATTCAAGGATGGAAACCAAGCAAAACATAGCTGATGAATAAATCGACCTTATCTGTGATGTCGTAGACCAGGATAATCCCATGAGCGTTGATAATACATGGGAATGATTGAGCGGTAGCGCTCCTGTCCAGCCGTTTGATCAAGAGGATTAAAATAACTAATGATCTGCAGCTTGATTCGTTTGCCATCCATCAGGATTGTGCGAAGTCTCTATAATTTAAAGAGTTAGATGAGAAGTACAAGCAGGAGAAAAGAGGACTCACGAAGTCCATCCCTACTGCAGAGTTAATGGGATTTTCAAAGATATCCTCGGTGAATTTCAGGAGCAAGCACGATTTTCCCACACCAGATTCTCCTATGAGCAGCAGCTTGAACAGGTGGTCACTGAAAGAAGAATAAAAATCTGCATAAACGGCTGGAAAATAAAAACCCGTACCAACTGAAGGTTGTACGGGTGGTACCAGGTTGCGACCAAGAGATCGATCATCTTCAGGCGAACCATTTATCGAAGCAAACCCTAGAAAAATTTGAAATTAGAACGGTGAAAAGCTTCAAGTAGAACAAGATTTTTGGTACTGCTGTTTGTACCCCCCACCCATATTTTTGAAATTTATTGCGTTTGAGTTAGATAAAGATCATTAAAATTCATATTCTTATTTTTAAAGTTGATTTATTTACTCTTTATTTATTTACACTCAAGATCTTTTCATATAAATTCCCGAGATTGAAACTACGAAGCTCTTCCATTGTCTAAAAATATACTTGGTAAATAAAGTAAATAAATAGTAAATTAATAACCAGTAAATAAATCAACTGAATAAAAATAAGAATATGAATTTTGTGTGATAGCAGCGTTCCCGTCTAGCGTCCGACACTTTTTTGACCCAGATTTGTCATTTGTCTTTGACTAGTCTATTCGGAAAAATTGCAAGAATTCCGATTTTCCAGATTCTTTGTAGCTGTTTGTCCCCTTCACTCCATATTTTTTTGAAGTTTATTGATTTTGAGCGGATGCAGCTGCACACAAAAATTCATATTTATTTTATTCAGTTGACGATTGCTTCAATTTATTTACTTTATTCACCAAATATATTTTAAGACAATGGAAGAACTTCGTAGTTTCAATCTCGGGAATTTATATGAAAAGATCTTGAGTGTAAATAAATAAATAGTAAATTAATAACCAGTAAATAAATCAACTGAATAAAAATAAAAATATGAATTTTGTGTGATAGCAGCAAAAAATCCCGCTCAAACGCAATAAATTTCAAAAATATGGATAGGGGGGGGACAAACAGCAGAAGTACCAGATTTTTATAAAATGAGATGAAAATGTCATTCAAAAAAACAACAGGGGGGACCAAGGCAAAAAATGTGGGCACCTAAAGGTGAATAGGGCCATAATTTTTGGAAAAAAATGGAAAAGCGAGGACTCTGTTTGCGAGATTTTCAGTGAGTGGTCTGTTTTAGCATCCGCAAATAGCCTCGTCATTGTGTATGCGCCTTTAAGCGTTGAATTTAGTTCAGAGAGCTTGTGAATAAATTATGATTAAGTTTTTTTGTCCGTCTAAAGCACATATTTCCAAGTTCGTTTCAAACAAATTACAGAAATCTTTATTACAACCAATTATTATCTCAACCACAATCCAAATTAAATTTTAAACTTAGCGGGTGATCTCCTAAATATTTGGTACAAGTCACCGGCTCTGCTGAGTATTTCCAGAAAGGGTTACTCATTGCCAGTGGAGTGTCAATCAAGGGCAATGAATGAGGCGGTTGGCCATCTAGACCATAATTGTAACTGTTAACTGTTGGTCTTCTGGCGTATTTAGCCTCTTTTCTAGCCATGCTCTCCACCACTGGAATGAAACTATTTCCGGGCTGACCTGCTCCGGCATTCCATTCCTCGTATTCGTCCATATAGTAGTATTGGGGATAAGGCTGGGTGTTACTGGATGGCTGGAACTGGGCTTGAACTGGTATAGTCGGCAAAGTTTTCATGTTTTCCTGCAAAATATATTGATTGTAAAGAGTAAAAGTTGTTGACAATGTTGTTGACAATGCCCCCTAAAAAAAAAGTTGTTGACCACAGCTATTTTTTTAACCCTGGAAGTGCTTGCTTTGACATAGTCACCTTTTTTCGGCAATTTAATTTAGAGGAATTTCATAACTTTTGATGCTTCGATTTTAACTTTAGGAGCCCCATTACGCGATATCAAAATTTTGGAAGGACCGGACATTTTCCTTTTTCGTAGGGTTTCAAACAAAAATGTTTGACTTAAAATTTACCGTAAATACTCTAATAAATGGCCCCCTTACAGTTAACTATTTTTAACCCCAACATTGTTTATTTTTTAAAACGTACGACCACTCATTTTGTGGAGTTTGGAAAGATCTGCTAAATGAGTGGTCGTACGTCTTAAAAAATGAACAATGTTGGGGTTAAAAAAGCAAAACAAATTTTAAAATGGTTAACTGTAGGGGGGGCCGTTTATTAGAGTATTTACGGCAATAGTGACTACACAGAGCCTATCGGCGCCTCTATAGTATTTCGAAATTTCGATAGTGCATTCATCGTGAAAAACTACGCGTCTATCTACGTCTACGTTCTTTCGAGACATCGCAAAATGGCCATCGTTGGAAGCAGAAAAACCATCCTCCAGGCTACCCCAAATCCTCCAACTCCAATTTTGAGGGACCACAAAGTTTTCTTTTTCGAAGACATTTTCCTGGGTCTCGGCATAAAAAGACGCTGAATTGTCTGAAGTTTGGGGTTCCGTCGAGACATTGCCGAAAATAATCGGAAAAATAAGCAAAAATGGCCTGAATGTGGTCAAAATGTCCATTAAAAAGTAGGACGGACACATGCCAAATACTATATAGAGATGTCTTAAATAGGAAAAAAAGCTAAATTAGACCTCCCACAATTCGTATGACACACTGTATAATGAACCGTAAAATTGGCCTAAACTGGTAATAATAGGTCTGGGGCAGGGCTGTACCGGATATCCGACATCCGGCACTTTTTGACATCCGATATCCGGTATCCAACATCCGAAAAAATCGCTGAATTTTGGATAAATCGGATGAACTCAAGCTTTTTGCGATATTATTTTAAAGAATTTTTTCGAATTAATTTTTCTAAAAACCACATTTTTCGGTCATTTTATGCACAATCACTTTGTCATTTTATCTGTGATATTGTTGCTTCATCAAAACCTCAGTGCTTACAACTTTGAATATGAGTGTTGATTGTTTCACGTGTTGTTATGAAATTGGCTGAATAAAGCTTTATGAGAAAATTTTTAAAAATATCCGATATCTGGTATCCGATAACCGATATCCGGCACTTTTTCATATCCGGTATCCGATCCCATATTTTTTGACATCCGGTACAGCCCTGGTCTGGGGTCACATTGACCCCACGGTAGTGCTAGGGTTAATTAACCTCCAATTGTTGGCTGAAAGGTTTTTTTTTCGCTGGTCCGCGGAAGCCCTTGACAAAATTGTCTAACACTGTTGCAGTAGTTTTGTGTCACCCTGTATACGCACCGAGTATATCGTATTTTCTGTGGTAAAAATAGAGCCCCCGAGGCTCTATTTTTCAAGTATCTGAAAATCGTAAAATTTTGGGGTGATCTTGAAATTTTAGAGTGCTTGCCCTGAATCAAAAAAACGGAATCGATGCAGCTAGGTTAAAAAAAGCGCAAAAATAGTTCTGCAAAATATTTACTCTTCTCCGACACACAGACCTTTAAAATAGAAGAGGGGGAAGGTGGCTGCATTATGGGGTGACCGCAATGCAGGTGGCCAAGTCGCTACATACTTTGACTTTGACAAAATTGCCTATAGGTGAACGAGTGAAGGTGAGGGTCATGATGGCCGGAAAATTTATTTCACTTCAAATAGACCTTTTTCAGTCTTTTGGCAAACTAGTTACTGGTAAATTGCTTGCTACAGCTTCATTGCGGCCAAGCCTTTAGAGAGAATACGGCACAGTCAACTTTTGATATATCGGCAGCCCTGAGGACCGGTGTTCTCACTCTTTGCTGCTCAACCAAACCAGCCTCCTTCAGAGTGCTGGTTTACCGTATTTCCTCTAATGCCACCCCCTGATTCAAAATCGTGTTTTGGCATTGTTTTTTGACCCACTTTTTGATCACTTCTCAGGCAAGTTACCAACCATTTAATAGCTCATCTTTCTGGCTACAAAATGGGCGGTAACTTGCCTGAGAGAAGTGATCAAAAAGTGGGTCAAAACACAATGCCAAACACGATTTTGAATCAGGGGGTGTTAATTAGGAGGAAATACGGTATCAAGGGTTGACTTTATACAAAATTTTCAATTTTATTTAAAATTCTACCTCACTCCTTTGCAATCTGTTATATAGTCCTCTGTTCTCATCAGTCTGCATTTTGCCAACAAACTGACTGGGCATTCTGAAGGGCATATGATTGACGTTGAACATAAATGCAGTACAAGACATCTGCAGCAAAATAACCAATAAAAGAGCTGCCAAAGTAGAAGTTCGACCATTTTCTTAACTGCAAAGGCCATAATATACCCTAGAAACTAAAATATCTATAAATATGAGTAATTGAGACACACACACACACATAAATTGTTCACGCAACTAGTCATTAGTCTACAAAATGAACTGAACGGATAATTAGATCTCACTTTTGGCAATTAAGCCGAATTTTTCTAGGTAAACAAATTGGGAAAATTTGATAGTTGGGTTTAAAATAGGCATTTTCAAGCCATAGTGAGTTTTTAAAATTTGTGCTTGGGGTCGCTTTTGGCGTAATTGAATTGGACTGAGCTGTTCTAAATGTGTTATTGTGGTGGATTAGACAAGGCAAAAAAATTGAATTAGCATAGAAAAATTAAGTGAATAGCTCACACTAAAATTGACAGAAAATCAAATTGGCATTAAAAGACGGCTGTTCAGAATAAGTTTGGAATAAATAACGGTCGGTGGTTTTATTAGAAGATTTACAGTAAACAGCCGGCTAAAGTTCGTTATACCGCCTCCTCGAAAGTGCTTTTTGACCACTTTTTGAACTTATCAGGTCGTAATTAGTACGAAAACATGTTTTTAGGGCGCGGACGATTATTTGAGAAAAATATTTTTTCACAAAAATATTTTTAGGTCAAAAATTGACATATTTTTTTCGATAATTTTTTATTATTTGATAAT